>MJUU01039863.1:8987-28258 GCA_002080025.1 Modiolus philippinarum
TAAGAGCATACATCTCAAGCACGGGGAGACTTTTTACGGACTCCACGCAGCACGAGAGACAAACTCTGCAGCAAATAGGAAAAATGAAAGGACATGGAGTGAATGTACATGTGACAAAAACGCACACGATACATTATGTACATAGAGAAACATGTATGTTTGAAGTGATTGTAGTAAAAATTTGATCATTATTAGTGAACCAATATTCATCAACCATGTTCATACAGTATTATGTTGACTAAATACGTAAATATTTTGATGTATTCTGTATGCATTTTGTCCTTTATCTGGCTGTCTGCCGTAATTGTAAATGAAATATGTACATCATTTTCTGTTTTCCGTATATACATCTGATTGCATTCCGTCAATTCAGCTTTTAATATGTACATCTTACACAATGAACATTTTACCGAGTGGCTGCCTGTCATAACTCTGTTTTAATTTTTTATGTACAATGTCTATATGTGTCAACCATAACATTATCTTTATCTTCTATAAGATCATAATTAAAGTAACTGAAGTCCAAAATCCAAAATCAATCCTCAGAGTTGAAACAATGTTTCGACAAAAGCATGGTGAGAAAAATATGTGATTTCTGTCTAAAGAATGGTGTCGTCAGGTATGATGAATTTACAGTAGTTATGGTCTAGCAATGCTCCTGTAATATTTGTAAGAGATGTCATAACTTGGTGAAATCAATAATATCTAAAAAGGGATAAAATAAGATTTTTCTGTGAAGATTCCTCCTGTAAATCAACATTGAAATCTCCCCCGATGATAGTAGGAAGGCTGTCGTTAGGCAGATGTTGAAACACTGCATCGAGATATTGTAAATTAACTTTGAGGTTGTGACTTTGCGGACAGTACGGTAACTACAAATCACATTTTTTGAAAGGATATGTCGAATTTCTATAATCTGTGATAGGAACTCGACAGGCAGTTGGTTAACTTGTGCCATGTCTTTGTATTTCGATTTTGGTGGTCTTTGCTTGCTTTGTTCCTTCGGTTCCTTCGGTATTCTACTGCCGTTGTTTGTTCTAGTGGCGAGGAATGAAAATCATCATGCACATAAATAATCAATCCGCCATGTGATGCATAAGCTGTTCTTGACGTTGGGACAGGTGCATTTTTCAGACCTTGGTACCTATCTTTTCTGTTGATATGATAATGTTATATTTCTAAACTTGCAGTATCATCTTTTGGCATAATGAATGTCTCTGTAACACCAATTATATGTGAAGACTTTCTAGTGTGATGGTTGTTAAAGTCTGTGAAGTGGCAATCTAGAGACTGCACATTTATAAAGGAAATTATAAAAAGTACTGCTTGCATCAAGTAGTTGAGTAAATGGTTTTGGAGGTAAAAAGGACATATCTTTTTTCATACGTTTCATTTCATCAATGACTTTCAAGCTTGATTTCATTTTAAATGGATCAAATTTTTCAAGATACAAATCTGACAATGATCTTACTTGCTTAATGCAACATACATCTGTCTGGCTGGAAAGTTCCTTGGTAGTGAATGACAATACTGTTTAGGGTCTGTCCTTGAACCGTGTGCATAGTTGTGGCCTAAGCTAATACCAATGGAAACTGATGTTACTGCATGTACATTAGCTTGTTTTCGCTACTCAAGGGCCTGTGGTGGATACAGTGACTACCTTGATAGAGCTCGGTTGCTTACAAATAGGCTGCTTAAGCAAGGATATGTTGCCCATAACTTGAGGTCATCACTACAGAAGTTTTACGGTCGACATCACCATCTTATGGACCGCTATGAGATATTCGTTTCCAAGATGACAACAGATCTTTCTCTTTGCCACTAAACCTCTACTAGGTTTGATTTTAATACCGGAGTTGACATGTTCAACACGGTGGGTGTCTTATAAGAAGCAGGAGATGCTTACTCTATCGATGAACCTGTCTTCACCCATGTTTTTTTTTGGGGGGGGGGCGGTCCGAGTTGTTCATTTTTTTATATATTCGTGTCTTCATTTTCTTTCCTGTGCCGTGTTCATGTTATGTCTTTGTTTCTTTGTTTTTCCGACGTTGCCATTGTACTGGGATTGTTCGTTTTAGACTGACGGATCGGTTCTCACTTACTTTACTTTCCAATCTGTACTTAAACTTGCTGTGTGTACTATTGGTATAGATCCTCTAGACAAAGTAGCATCTCCCTCATGCATAGCTCTGTCTTTAGTTGAATTTTGCTTTTCTATTTAGACCCTTTTGGTCATTTGTTCTCTATCAGCTTTTTACAAGTTTTTTTTCGGTTTATAGACTTCCAAATGTTTTGGTTTGATCTGCACTGATGAGACATAAGTTGTCGAAATGCGCATATGCAGAAAATAAATTAATAGTAACTTCGGTATTTTGTTATTTAAATGCAGATTTCTCTTTTACACAGTTGAGTTGTCTGCTTTCCAATTCTGTCGTGATCAAATTTAATTAAATAAACCTTAGATCTGTATGTTTCCAAATCTTGTTGCCCATATTAAGGAAGAGACTTTGTAATAGTCCCTTTCGCACCATTCAACGGTCTGTCAGCTTTGTTAACATTATATGTTAGCATAACATGAGAACCAACAGCAAGTGAGAGCGTTGTTCTTAGACCTCCTGTCTGAGTTGATTTTTCTTGAGGATTTACAGATACAATGATAGTGTTGGCCTCCTTTTCTGCATCAATGGATTGTATTGCAATGATTGTATCTCCTAGAGATTTCAATTTATTTTCATTAAATGAATCAACATCTTTGTTTCTCCAGAAAGCATACAGTGCCTTTTCAGGCAACTCATCACATTCTCTAGACTGCAGTACTTAACTGATTATCTTCAATGGTCTGTTTTCCAGAACTAGTTCTGTTGAGCATTTCAGCAAAGGTAAAATCATCTTTCTGTCTCATTATTTCTGATAATATTATTATTTTGAAGTTGTTTGCCAAATCGATTTATACATTCTAGCCATTTCATCTAAAGGTCTCTTTAAAAAGTTGACGTTGTGTAGGTGGACATGGCTGATAAAGGTCTCCAAAAACTAAAATACTCAATCCTTCAAAGAGCTTTGAACTTCCAGTTAATTTTTGAAGTCTCCTGTTTCGAAAAAGCAGCATTTCAGAGCTTACCATTGATATCTCAGCTATGATTATTATTTTTATGCTTGAAAATTTATTTCTAATAGAGTTGAGGTTTTGTTGTGAGAGTGTTTGGAATTTTGAAAATCCTTTCATTACTGTTGCAAATTTTCCGGATCCTTCTTCTTGAAGACCTTGTGACTTCTGGTGACAGCGTCTTTCGATAGCCTTACCATTCTAGTACCATCATTCAGTGTAATTTATTCAGGTGATATGTCATCTTCTTCAATAAAAATTTCTGGTGTTGCAAAATTGATCTCAGTTTTAGAATGTGAAATTGTGTAGTAAGATGCAAATTCTGCTAAACACAGTGAATGTAATTGTGGAGGCCGTTTCTGGTATCTTTGGAGTAGACCTGATTGGTATATATCTTCATCATCATCTTCTAACCTAGATAGTACTGACTGTGGCTTCAAAAGCTTTACACGTTCATCTGGAGGGTATGTTGGAATGAAAACTCTCTGTCGACTAAAATAGCACAATGGTAAAGACAGAATTCTGTATGCCGCCTCCTGGGCACTTATTTTCCTGTGAGTAAGAAATTTACTGCCAACTGTAGGAGATTGTTTAGCGAAGTCCATATTGTTGCAATCTTTGCTTACATTCTTAAGTAAATCTCCAAAAGTTTTCTCTGCCTTACTGATTTATGATGAGATATACATTATTCACACATACGGATTAAAAACCACCTGCATATCCATGTTGGTTTTCCATAATTTCAGTAATGTTGGGTTGTTATTGTTGATATTGTTCTCTGNAAAGCTATTGCATGTACCTACCTGCCATATAATGGCCGACTTTGCGAAGCCTCTAGCAAGGTCCAGCCTACATTAGCCAAGTTGGTCCAAACCGGTATTTTTCGATGTAGGGTACCATCTATGGAACAGCGTCCGAATTTTGGTACGGGTCTAGGGATCATACGCTATGGCTTAAATGAAAGCTATTACATGTACCTACCTGCCCTATAAGGCCCAACTTTGCGAAGCCCCTAGAAAGGTCCAGCCGACAATACCATAGTTGGTCCAAATTGCCGTTTTCACTTACTCGTTTGATTTTAGTTCAATGTCAGTCTAGATTATTTTAAAAAAAAATCACTCATGTAAGCATCACTAGTTTTGGCTTTTCTCCTCCTTATCTCCCCTTAACGCCTAATAGTATATAGTATATCAATACTTTACTACAAAATATATTTATCTGGCTGGAATGTTTTATTTTATGGATTTTAGTCTCTTTATTATTTAAAATAAATAGCAGTCTTGCATTACATGCAATTAAGATACTGTATATTATGTCCATTTTTTGCACTATTTTATATAGCACTATTTTCGTGCCCCACGGGTAAATTTTTAGGACTGTCATTTGATTTTCAGAGGATTGGGCTTGGGGCGATTTTGTTAAAAAAAAAATGATTTTTCATGAAAATCTTAAACAAATTATTTTTTTTCACCACATGTCCCATAAATTTTTTTTTTGTATTTTCAATAAAAATTTTATTCTACAAATCAAAATTAAATTATTTATTTTCATGTCAATTAGGATAAGACTTTTTTTTCACTGGCACCATTACAAAATTCCCCACCTCCTCACTGAAAATCAAAAAGCATCTTAGTTACAATGAACATTTTGCGAAAGCGAATAGTTTGCTAGTATGCGTGTTTTTAACTATATTTACTTTGTATTTGAACAGCTAGACGACACTAAAGTAAAAATTTGGTAAATCAATCTCAGTAATTTTGTACATAATAACCTTTTTTTTTTTACATAATAACACCACATTTTTTTTCTAAAGAATCTGTCCTGTCGAATGCAAAGTAGACACCTTAAGATATAAAATTCGTAAGTATAAATAGAACGGGACATAGCGCGGACCTCCAAGAGAGCACCATATCAGCTGGAATAGAACATATATCTACCATTATTTTGATTAAAATCTTTATTACTTTATCATTTTTATTGATCTGTATACAAATTTACAAGAAATTGACCGAACGCATCCTTTCTTATTGTGGGCTGGCTTATTGTCGGCTAGCGGTTATTGTGGGCTGTTATTGTGGGCTAGCTTCACACTCTTGTGGACGAGGCCAAACGTCTCTTAAATATTTCCGACCGTGGTAGGTTTTTTTTCTAGTTTTGTATATTAACACTCAAAGCTATAGAGTCTGAAAAATATTTTCGGTGTTTTAAATTCGACCTTCCTACTTATTACGGATATTTCGCCTATCATTCCCGTGATTACAGAATTTATTATAGATTTTCCGTAGAGGTCAGATAATTTCCACATGAGGTATTCATGACCCAGTATCGCTCACTTTGGCCAATAGTCCTGTCAATACTTAAACAGAATATTCATCAGTTTGCATGTTATGTTGGCTGACGAGGGAACTCCAAGGATAAATTGCAACCAAGATAGTTCCATATCGTCTTGGGGTTTTAGAAGAAAGATTTTTGAACTTTCCCTCAGATTCTTATGTATAACTATGTAGCCCGCTGTCCGCCATCCTGTAAGACATATGAATATAAAAATACAATGTAACACATTTTGAATGGGATCAAATGAGTTTTATGACCATATTTGATAAAAATTGTTCCAGTATCGGCCGTGGTATCATACCTCGGCCCATATCGGTCCTCGACTAACGAGTCCGGGCCGATATGACAGTCTCGGGATGATATCATTGCCGATATAGAAAAGAGCATATATATATGTGATATAATTTTATACACATCACCTTGAAAATGTGCAATTCAAAAGTATATGATGTGTAAATGAACTCCTCTAATTTGTTTGGTAATTTCTGATTCACGTATAGTGTCCAAGTACATATGAACTATCCCAGAAGCTAATAATTGCCATGTAAATTTGCTCTAGAAATCGTTATTCCCTCTGGATCAAACACATGCCCTTCTCGTTTCAAGGTACTCGGGTCGAATTCCCGAGTTGTCTTAAAATAGTGGTATTCGGATTTCCCAAAGTTAAGAATGACCAATATCGATTTCCCGAAAATGATTTTGCATTTCCCTTATTGAAATTTATTTATTGGTAGCCTAGTTAAATTTTTGCTTTACATAGTGTTATGAGGTGGAAGTTTTATTTCCAACATGTTTACAAAAAGGGGTCTAGTTCAGTGGATTCGATATTCTGCAATGAAGTTTAAACTTTTCTTCCTGAAATTAGTTTTGAAACTGTTGTAAGACTTCTCATGAAAGTTTATTTCAAGTGAAAATGGAAAGACTTTTGTAATCATGGCATTAATTTCTGTTTATTGTGCAAAAATATGTTATAAATATTATCTATTAAAAATGAAGTTTAACATTCAAGGTTCTCTCCCACAACGTCATGTACGTGGATGAGTCTGCTCGTTGAAAAATCTTCTCGTGGATCCGTATGTAGGGGTATTTCCGCCACCAGAGAAATTCTATGCTGTAAATTTTTATCTTCTCTTTTTATTGTTTTCACTTTCCTTATCCATAGTTCTGCATTTTCTATATTCTATATTGTAGATTCTATAATATCATTTTATCATATTTTATATTATTTCTTTCAATGTTCCTATTTCATCCGTACTTCTGCAGTTTGTATATTTTATATTATTGTTTCTAAAAACTCAATTTGTTATATTTTATGTTCTTTCTTTAAATGTTCCCATTTCTATGCTTTGTTCATTATAATAAGTTTTAAATTCTTCTTTCACGACATTATATCTACCGTGTTAATTTCGAAAAATTTCATGTTTTATAATTTGAAAGAGACGTGTTCAAAGTAAGTATTCATTGTGCAACATTCTTTCGTTTATATTTAACTTTTGTCTTTGTATTTTCATGTAATTTTTATTTTTATGTGCTTAAAATAAAAGTGGCGGAAAAAACGCGTATGATTGAATTATGACAACAGATGGCGCGAGTGTTTCTGTGACAGCTTTTCATCCACCAGCAGATTCGTCCACGAACAGGACTTTATAGGGACATCATATATATTATTGTGTATTTCAAAGACAATTTTTTATATGATGCAACAAAATGACACTTTTAAGACGGTGAAATTAAAAAGCCTTTCCATTTAAGTGAGAGTGAAGCGTTGAAAACTTGAAGGGGATCGTCCATGATTGGAAGCGATAATAGACTTTACTAAATACTGCTTATGAAAAAATCACCTTGAATCGGTAAACAGGGTTTTTTTAAGAGTCTTTGTAAAACCTCGTAAAACGGGAAAGTGAAGCTTTTGGGAATGGACCCCCATTGCGATCTCGTATATACAGCGTCAAAAGTTCTATAAGCCAGATGGAAAAAAACTCCCATTTTGTACAATGTTGAACGAAATTTTCATGCTACCCAGTAATGTATTTTTAATAATAGATGGGGAAGACGAGACCAACATGATTTTCGGGACTTCCGAATTTTCCATTTTTATCTTCGGAAAATCGGATAACCTCAGCTCTCTCAGAGTCCACAGCTGAAGTCCATGCAGAGCCCAGTTAGTGGGACCCGGAGCCATAGCATGGGAGCCCGGAGCAATAGTTTGGAGCTCAGAGACATAGTGTTGGAGCCCGGTGCCCTAGTGTACGAGCCCGGAGCCCTCGTGTTGGAGCCCGGAGCCAACAAAGAATGAAATATTAATATCGAGAAGGACCAATTGAAAAAATATTAATGAAGAGATAAATAAATAAGTTAATAAAATCAGTACAAAAAAGGGGAAAAGGGAATAAGTAAGAAAGAGAAAATACACTATTCAAAGGGAAAAGCTAGTGACTTTGAAAATTGCTGATATAACAACTATAAATATTCTTTTTGAGAAGTTCTTAGAAGGACTTTTGTCTGCATATGTAAGGGATAAGCTCTTGACTTCACTTCTTCCTTGGTTTCTTGACTTTCTTTTGAGCGGTAGTTTTTGTCATTTGAGGAGAGTTAGCGTCTTTTTCGACTGGCTTAGCTGTAGATTTCTTAGCTGCTGGCATGAAGGACAATTGCCACAGAAACGACGAAAATTTATGACAAATGTATACCAGCTTGACCATGCAGTTTCAATTACCAATTATATAGAAAAGCGAACCTTTTGCTTGGGAAACTGAGCTCGGCATGGCTGTATGAAGTTTCCCAGTCGTTGCATGTTAAATTGCACCGACTTAACCCCTAAATAGATTTCTTTTTGTGGTGTGAATCTATTCATTAGGGTGTCCAAACAGAATTTCATAGTACTGAACAAATCGGTGACACGACAGGAACTCCCCCCTCGTGTCCACTTTAGCAGGACCAGGTATTTCCATTCCCAATTCGTGATCTAAAAATGGGAGTTATCTGATTTCCCCAAGTTGAAAAATTGAAAGTCTCGACGTCTCGAAAATCATGCTGGTCTTGCCAATCACTCTTTTATTAGAAAACTATTACCATTCCGATAGCCTGAAATTTTCGATTAGTAATGTCAATACACGGGAATTTTATTTTCACCAGGTGTATTAATGGGACTAGAAATATTTAACACTCTTTAAAAGCAACCTTTTCCCGGTTCACGACGTAAACTTTAAGCGGTTCCGACATTATTTCCCGTTTCCCCGTGCAATTTTTTATTTTCGATGATCCCTTTCCTGCTCACTAAAAAGCCGACCCGCTTTCCGTTTACTACAAAGCCGACCCCGCATCCAGTTTAACCGCATCGAGACACACTTATAATTCTCCTGTGTGAATATGGCGAGTTTTGAGAGTAATTTGCTCTTGACAAAAAAGAAAAAGAGTAGCTTTCCCGGAAAGTTTTTAAGCTATTTACAGAAGAGATTTCAGTGCAAAAGTTCATTCATTTCAAGAAAATAATTTTAATTCTGAATAGGCACATATTCTGTTAAAATTTTTACAAAAATCAGAAAGTCCTTATAACTAATTACATTGATTGGGGAATAACGCGGGTTCTGGGTCGCGGATTTGCATTTTTTTTTTAAATTTGGACCCGGTTTCCAACACAAGGGCTCCGGGCTCCAACAATAGGGCTCCAGGCTCCAGCACCTAGGGCTCAGGACTCCACTCGCTGGGCTCCGGGCTTCAGATCCGGGCTCTCGGAGAACTGTTCATACCAATAAATTGGTGGAATTTTGTGATCAAAGACGCGAATTATGGAACATTTTCCAATTCATTATATTACAAATAAATTAATACGACAACAAATATAAAAAAAAGTTTGATAAAATTTATCCACGATCTACTAATTGACCACTGAAGGCTGTAATATGACCCTTGCCATTGTAAACTTCTAACAAGCGTGACGCTATGCGTGAAATCATAGAATGTCCATTTTCCGTAGAGATTTATTGGCATGAATGTGTTCGAAAATTTAATGCATGTATACTGAACTTACAAAATGTAAAATTTAAAAGAATACGATGTGTAAATGAACTGCCCATATTGCTTGCTCATTTCTGATTCACGTACATATGATCAAGTATGATAAACTTTGTGTTTTTTATCTATCCAAGAAACCAATTTTTTCCAATCCCGTTATATTTTGGACTGAAAATCATGATTTATCACGTTAAAAACAAGCCCGTATTCAGGTATCCAAATGGGTATTTTCATTCCGAATGTGTGGCCTTAAAATAGGGGTTATCCGATTTTCCGAAGTTACAAATGAAAAATACAGAGGTCTCGAAAATCATGTGGGTCTCGCCTTTCCCATATATTACGAAATGGGAGTTTTTTCCATCAGGCTTAAAACTTTTGAAGCTGTTTATAGAAGGTCACAACTAGGTCTATGGGGGCCCTTTCCCGGTTTTCCACAATTTTTTCTCAACTTTCCCGTTTCACGAGGAGGGGAATTTAACAAAGACTCTTAAATACTCTGTTTCCCTATTTAAGATGTTTTCTTCAGTGTTTCCCGCGTTTCACCCGTATTTGGGCTAAGCCGAGGGCTAAGCAGTGTTTTCAGTAAAGTCTATTATCGCTTCCAATCATGAACGATCCCCTATTAGTTTCCCCCGCTTCACTCTCAATAGGTGATTTGCCAATTACCGACTTTGGTTCCGTTCTTTAAAATTATTACTCAATCAACGTCACGTGACACCGGACAGGTTGTCACATTTACCGAAGAAACCCTTATAAATCAGCATTCTGGCTCATGAGATCTATTGGGATATAAAAAAAAACAAACAGGCACATAAAAGGATATATTATTTTGATAAATCTCACCAAAGATGAAGCTTGGAATCCGTGCAGGTCAAGAGAAAATAATTTTTACATTTTGGTTAGTTTACGTTGGAAACTACCCGTGTTTGTCCGGTCTAGAGTTGCTTCCCTTTGCCCAAGTTTGTAAATCGCAAGGTCAAATTCGGGAATTCCGCTTGAATTGGCAAATGGTCTATTAAATGGAAAGGTTTTTTTCATTTCACCGTCTTAAAAATGTCTTTTTGTTGCATCATATTGTCTTTGACATAAATAATGATATATATGATGTCCCTTTAAAGTCCCGTTCGTGGACGAATCTGCTGGTGGATGAAAAGCTGTCACAGAAACACTCGCGCCATCTGTTGTCATAATTCAACCATACGCGTTTTTTCCGCCACGTTTATTTTAAGCACATAAAAACAAAAATTACATGAAAATACAAAGACAAAAGTTAAATATAAACGAAAGAATGTTGCACAATGAATACTTACTTTGAACACTTCTCTTTCAAATTATAAAACATGAAATTTTTCGAAATTAACAAGGTAGATAGAAGAATTTAGAACTTAATGAACAAAGCATAGAACTGGGAACATTTAAAGAAAGAACATAAGATATAACAAATTGAGTTTTTAGAAACAATAATATAAAATATAAAAACTGCAGAAGTACGGATGAAATAGGAACATTGAAAGAAAGAATATAAAATATGATAAAATGATATTATAGAATCTACAATATTGAATATAGAAAATGCAGAACTATGGATAAGGAAAGTGAAAACAATAAAAAGAGAAGATAAAATTTACTGCATAGAATTTCTCTGGTGGCGGAAATACCCCTCCATAGATCCGATGAATACTCAACGTAACAAAATGAATATGTAACAAAACAAAATGAAGAATCAACAAAACAAAAAGCTTTTTTACACAACAAAAGAGAATTTAACATTACAAATTTGCTTCTTTACATAACACAATCAAAATGTAACAAAACAAAATGATGAATCAACATAACGAAAAGTTATTTGGCACAATAAAATGTCAATTTAACACAACAGAATAATGAGTTAACATTACAAAATGACAATTTTACTCAACAAAATGGTGACCCAACATAATGAAATAATAAACTAACATAATGCAATATCAAGTTGATAGAACAAGAATTATGATATAAACAAAATGATCAATCAACACAACAAAAAGCATTTTTGACACAACAAAATGACAAAATAACGCAACAAAATAACAATTTAACATAACAAGAAGAAAATTTAACAAAGCAAAATAATAAAGTAACAAAAAAAGACGGTGATTTAACACAACAAAATTTCAAGTTAACATAACAAGATGACAATTTAATACAACAAAATGATAAATCAACATAACAACATAATTAACTAACATAATGAAATATAAAGTAGACAGAACAAAATAAATTATATGAACATATGACAGCTATGGCGTTTCATAATGCTGCGCTCAGCGTAGCCATTATTATGTTATAGATGTTATCAGTCTAATCACTCTAGAATAGTCTTTCCTTCATCCACCACACAAATGGTTGTCTAATAATAAGCATAATTCATTTTTTTAAAATTGTTGAATTGTAAATAATGAGGGATAGAAACTTTTCTTGATATCTCTACTTTCAAGTTAATTAGATGTTTGTATTGGTTTCTTGATTGTAACTCTTATATCTTGCTGTCATTTGATTTAATTCAAGAAATATCAGACGAATACAGAATAAGAAAAAGGAATGTTTGAAGTCTTATTTTTTGTTAAATGCTGTGATTTGAGGAGTTTTATTTCCTGATTGACTGTTTCATCAAATTTGATCCTTTTTTTACACGACCACAAATTTGCGGTCGTATGATAGTATGGCGTTGGCTTCGGCGTCGTCGGCGTCTGTGGACAGCATAACTTTTGTTCTAGTGGACGGATCATTATCAAATTTTAGTATGATGTTTCTTAGCACACGCGTAAACTGAGATTTTAATAATCAGTTTTTGGCCCGCCTGTTTTAGAAAAGGGATGAAATGGGGTGTTTCTACATATTTGTTTTTAGAATCTTTATTATTAATCGGATTTTGATGGGGTTTCTTTCAGTGTGCTTCTTATGAAATTTCCCACCAAGAATGTGCAACAGATTTCATGTAGCATTTACCATTCCCGAGATAAATAGGGCCCAACAGGGCGAATCCTCAAAAAATTTTTTTTTAATTTTTAGTCCGATTTTGATGCAATTTTTTCAATGGATTACAGCTCTGTACTATTTGATTTTTATACCCCGCCACACATAGTGGCGAGGTATTATGTGATACCCTCAGTCGTGTGTCCGTCCGTCCGTCCCCCGAAGGTTTCCGACTGATAACTTGTGAACGAAATAACACAAGGTCTTCAAACTTGGTATGCAAGTTGTTTACTACAAAACTCAGGTCAAGTTCGATTTTGGGTTCAGAGGTCCAAGGGGTTCTGGAGTTGTGCCCCTTGAAACTTTGAAATTTTGCGAATTTTAGGGTTTCCGACTGATAACTTGTGAACGAAATAACATACTGTCTTCAAACTTGGTATGTCAGTTGTTTACCACAAAACTCAGGTCAACTTTGATTTCGGGTTCAGAGGTCCAAGGGGTTCTGGAGTTATGCCCCTTGAAACTTTGAAATTTTGCAAATTTTAGGGTTTCCGACTGATAACTTGTGAATGAAATAACATACTGTCTTCAAACTTGGTATGTAAGTTGTTTACCAGGAAACTCAGGTCAAGTTTGATTTTGGGTTCAGAGGTCTAAGGGGTTCAGGAGTTATGCCCCTTGAAACTTTGAAATTTTGAAAATTTAAGGGTTTCCGACTGATAACTTGTGAACGAAAGAACATACTGTCTTCAAACTTGGTATGTCAGTTGTTTACCACAAAACTCAGGTCAACGTTGATTTTGGGTTCAGAGGTCCAATTGGTTCTGGAGTTATGCCCCTTGAAACCTTTGAAATTTTGCAAATTTTAGGGTTTCTGACTGACAACTAGTGAATGAAATAACATACTGTCTTCAAACTTGGTATGTAAGTTGTTTTCCAGAAAACTCAGGTCAAGTTAGATTTTGGGTTCAGAGGTCCAAGGGGTTCTGGAGTTATGCCCATTGAAACTTTGAAATTTTGCGAATTTTAGGGTTTTGTACTCATAACTTGTGAATGAAATAACATACAGTCTTCAAACTCGATATGTAAACTGTTTACCACAAAACACAGGCCATGTGTAATTTTGGGCTCAGTGGTACACATAGTTCTGGAGTTATGCCCCTTTTAACTTAGAAATTTTGTAAAACGTGGCGGGGTATCATGTAATGCACCATTACTATTTTTGCTAACTTGTTTCCTTTCCTATTTATGAAGGGTCAAACGGGGCCAAAATTGTAAATTTGCAGATTACCTAAAATTTATATTTTTCATTGGATTTCGATGGGATTTTTTTTCTTTGGATTTTTCTTGATATAAGCTTTCGATAGTATGACAACGGATTTGGGGTAGCTTTTACCGTTTCCGAGCTATAAGGGGTGAGAGGGGCCAAAACTGCAAATCTTCAGATTACCTAAAATTTTCATTTCTCATCGGATTTTTTTCTTTGGATTCCTCTTGATATAAGCTATCGGAAGTATTTCAATAGATTTGGTGAAGCTCTTGCCCTTTCCTAGGTATAAGGGGTTAAAGGGGCCAAATTGCTTTTTTTTTAAATGTGAAATTTTATTTTTGATGAGATTTTGTTGGATTTTTATACGACCGCAAAAATTTTGAGGTCGTATTATGGTATGGCGCAGTCGTCGGCGTCTGTGGCCAGCATAACTTTGTTTCTAGTGGACGGATCATCTTCAAATTTCAGTATGTGGTGTCTTGGCATAATGGCAATCCCGGGTTTTAATTTCAGGTTTGTGGCCCCACCCGTTTCAGAAAAAGGGGTAAAATTGGGTATTTTTGTGTCTATGGACAGCATAACTTTGGTTCCAGTGAACAGATCATTTTCAAATTTTAGTATGATGTTTCTTGGCACATGCTTTAGCCCAGGCTATAATTTTATGTTCCGGGTCCCGCCTGTTTTAGAAAAAGGGGCCAAAAGGGGTTAAATTGGTGGTTTTCACATATTTGACTATAGAATCTTTATTATTTATCGGATTTTGATGGGGTTTCTTTCAGTAAACTCCTTAGAAAATTTCCAATCTGGAGTATGCCAACGGATTTCACGTGGCATGAGTATGCCAACGGATTTCACGTGGCATGTACCGTTCACGAGATAAATGGGGCCCAAAATGGGCGAATTTCAAAAATTTCATTTTTTAAATTTTTAGTCCGATTTCGATGCAATTTTTTCCAAAGGATTCCTTATGAAAAATTATCATAGCGCTCTTCTATTAGATTTTTGGTAACTCGTTTCCTTACCCAGCTATGAGGGGCCGAAGGGGTCAAAATCGTAAATTTACAGATAACCTAAAATTGTTAATTTTCATCAGATTTCGATGGGATTTTTTTCTTTGGATTCCTCTTGATGTAAGCTTTCAGTAATAAGTCAACGGATTTGGCACAGCTCTTACCGTTTCCGAGCTATGAGGGGCCGAAGGGGCCAAAATCGTAAATTTACAGATAACCTAAAATTTTTATTTTTCATCGGATTTCGATGGGATTTCTTTCTTTGGATTCCTCTTGATGTAAGCTTTCAGTAGTATGTCAATTGATTTGGCATAGCTCTTACCGTTTCCGAGCTATGAGGGGCCGAAGGGGGCCAAAATGGTAAATTTACAGATAACCTCAAATTTTTATTTTTCATTTGATTTCGATGGGATTTTTTTCTTTGGATTCCTCTTGATGTAAGCTTTCAGTAGTATGCAAACGGGTTTGGCGTAGGTCTTACTGTTTCCTAGCTATAAGGGGTCTAAGGGGCCAAAATTGCATTTTTTTTTCGAAATAATATGCAATTTTATTTTTGATCAGATTTTGATGGAATTTTTTCTTTTGATTTCTCTTGATATAAGCTTTTAGCAGCATGTCAATGGATTGGACGTAGCTCTTACCGTTTCCGAGCTATAAAGGGTCAAAGACCATAAGGGCTCATTTTTATTTTCCCTAGTTTGTGTCCAGCTAATTACTGGGTCAATCTCCTTATTGTGTCCATCTAATTATTGTGTCAAGCTCTTTCCTATGTCCATACTCACTTTAAATTACACTTTTTCAAATTTCACTGGACGACATCCTGCGGTCCTATCATGCTGCGCTAGGCGTAGCCCTTTATTTTCTTTGAATTCCACTTGATGTAAGCTTTCAGTATTATATCAATAGATTTTGCATAGCTCTTACCGTTTCTGACCTTAAAGGGGTCAAAACGGAATCATAAAGAGTCATAAGGGCTAATTTTTGTTTTCCCTAGTTTGTGTACAGCTAAATTACTGGGCCAAGAGCTCCTTATTATGTCCATCTAAGTATTGTAGTCCATGGCCTGGAATAACCTCCCGTACACACCCCACTTATGATCCCCACCCACATTTTTCAGTCGTTCTATATCCCCTCTTTAAAATTTTACATGAGCATAACCTGCACGCGATATTGGAACGGGCCCCTGGTTTTAGACCCACCCAACGAAATTTTGGAAAATTTCGTTTTTGATCAAAGTTTTTCTTTCAATTGCTTCAAATTGTTGATTGGTGCCTCTCAATTATGAAATGGTTATAGAATGATAGCCTATAGTATAAGCTTTACAAATATTCGACATAAGTACCATTTCCATATCCAATACGTTATAAATATTGAAAATCTTACCCCTACCACTTCGAAATGCTGACGTAAATTTTAAGATTTTTCTCGAAATTGTAAGTTCAACGGTCCTTAGAAGCCAGTATGTTTTAATGTACCTTGTCAGCGCATGTTCTCCAAACCCCTGCTGGAATTTTGATGAAATGTTACACAGTTGTAGTACACCACCTGAAGATGTGCATAAAGTAATATGGTTGAATTGCTGTCCAAAATTTTGAAAGGGAGATAATTTGTCTTTGAATATTTTCTGGAAAGGGGTTGGGGACTTTGTCAGTGCATAATCTCCAAAACTGCTGCTTGGATTTTGAAGAAATGTTACACATATGTAGTACAATACCTTGAGATGTGCATGAAATAATATATCTGCTGCCCAAAATTTTGAAGGAAAGATTATTCGTTTTGAATATTTTCTGGAAAAAGGAAGGATGTGTGAACCTTGTCAGCGCATGCGTTCTCCTAAAAAGGTATTTGGATATGATGAAATGTTGCACAGTTGTAGTCTACCACCTGAAAAATGCATGAAGATATATAAAGTTTCTGTCTGAAATTTGAAGGGGAGATCATTTGTCTTTGAATATTTTCTGGAAAAAAGACGGGGAGGTATATGAGGTATAGCACTGTGTCCTTATTTGTATTGTGTCCACAATGTAATGTGTCAACAACTGCACTGTGTCCATACACACTTAAATTTACACTTGCCATATTGATTCAGGTTAAATAAGAGGGGGGTATAACTGACTGCAATCGGCGACAGCCCTAGTAAGTAAATAAGTCCACATTTTATTTAACAAGAATCACACATCCGACAGGACTCAAAACAAGAAGTTCCTTACAACTAATCATATTGAGGCTGTGTACCAATTTTGAAATCAATCCTTCCAATAGAAGCTGAGAAAACTGCAACAAAAAATTCATGTTTTTCTATATTTAATTATTTCATTTAACAAGAATTACACATCGGACAGGACTTAAAGTAGGAAGTTCCGTGCAACTTATCATATTGAGGCTGCATACCAATTTTGAAATCAATCCTTTTTATGGAAGCTGAGAAAACTGTGGCGAAAAATTCATGCTACGTTATATAAGTTCACATTTCGAAAAGGAGAGATACCGCACCACTCATCATACTAAAAATTTCAATATAGCTATAATGAGACAAAAAATAAAGGTTATCGTCAAACACGAAGTAGATTAGCTTCGGACTTCAAAAGGGGAGATACGGTACAACTCATAATACTCAAGCTTCAGACCAAATACCAAATCATTGCTACGTTACAAAGCTAAGAAATCTTTGACAAAAGATGTTCCGGACGACGGAGAGACGGACGGACTCGGGAACTGACAGACAGACGGGCAAGTGTAAAACAGTATAACCCCTCTCCTAATAAGCGGGAGCATAAAAATTCATGTTTCGCTATATAATTCCACATTTCGTTAAACAGAAGTACACATCTAACAGGACTCAAAATAAGACGTTACTTACAACTAATCATACAGAAGCCTGCATACCAATTTGGAAATCAATCCAACTTATAGGTGGTGAGAAAACTGCGACGAAAAAATTCATGTTTCACTACATTTTGTAACTAAGTCCACATTTCGTTAAACAGGAAGTACGTATCTGACAGGACATTCCTTGCAACTAACCATACAGAGGCTTCATACCAATTTTGAAATAAATCCCTTTTATAGAATCTGAGAAAACTGCAACAAAAACAGGGGGTCCAATCGAATTGGTAAGTGCAGCGTGTATTTTGGTAAGTGCTACCAAAGATGGCTGACGCGCCCCGCTTCGGCAACTAAAGGTCAGTACTTGAGAGGGTCTTATCGTTGTGCATTTTCACATTGTATTCTTTAAATATTGCGTTTCGGCTCTCCTACCATCTGACAATCGATACGTGTATATACTTTAATACAAAGAACGCTTTTCAGAAAGCTATTGAAGGAAAATCGACGAGGGGCAGGTCAAAATTTTGAACACGCCAACTTTGTGTTCAGATTTCTATTCATCGAACCCATTATATGTTACGTTTGTAGTATAGAATTGGTGCTTGTTGATGGGAAAACATGTCAAAGATTTATTTTTCATAAGGCTGTTTAGCGTTCTGTTTATTTTCGACATTACTTCAAATTTTGGTAAGTGCAGTGCGGTGTACGCCAAATTGGTAAGTGCAATTCTGTGGGAGTATTATTACAAAAAGATATCTGCATTTTATTTCATCTTTTTCCAAAGAAAAATGAATTTAACTTGCAGGAGGAGACAGTACCGTTGCATTTTGTTCTGGAATATTGAAAATGAATGAAAATGGACAGGAAAACAAGAGAATGATGCATACGTTTGTATTTTGCAAAATCTTGAAATATCGATACGCGTCAAATTTGTGTAAAAATGTCCATAACTGCGAATGAAAAGCTTTAATTATGACAAGAAGACTTTCTTCCTTCAAGCTGAATGTAATTCTAGAGACTTTATCTCATGTACATTTTCTCCATATCTTTTCATGATCTTTTATTGTTATTGAATAATGTTGCTGTAAATGATAATCTAGTCTGCTGTGAATCAAGTTTAAAAATATTGAGCTAACGTAACGGAATTCTTGGGTTGAATAGAGTGAAAATTAAAGATTTCTTGTCATTCTTTAAAGTCTACATACAATACTGTCGCCAAAATCATCATAAAAATGTTTTTTTGCGAATTGAAATGATAAAAAGGTAGCAACCAAAATCCCGGGATGCTTTAGATATTTTCATTATTTTCCTTATATTGTTAATCAGAATAAACAAATCCTTCCCTATGATTTACTATCCTTTTCCACTGAAACAGGAAAAAGAAAATTAATGTTCATCATCTTCAATTAAATTGTTTACATTTTTTTTTATCAACAATTCTTTACTGTAATATCAAGGGAATCGCGAAGTTAAAAAAAAGGCTGCATTTAACAAAATATACACTTCACTATAATCTTACCGGACATATCTTTAGAATTTAGTTACTTGTAACAATTAATCATTTTCAACCAAGGTTGTGACCTGCCATCAAAGTTTATCGAGATCTCTCGTCATGCTACTTTACTTTTCTTGGGTAGACAATTGTTCAGTTTACCCTTCAACTAGGGTAAAATCTGCAGTGAGCTGTGAAACATGTAGTAGAAAGGAAATTTTTTGTTGATTTCATTGATTTCATTTTTGTCAATAAGTGTGTCAA
>MJUU01039863.1:29018-41226 GCA_002080025.1 Modiolus philippinarum
AATCAGAATTTGGTCTTAATGGTCTTTAGATGGGCTCTTAACTTGAACAAAGGTTTGTATTAAGTTCAATTACTTTCATAGTAAGTCACACCAAAACCAAGCGAAGAAGAAGAAGATAATTCTTAGTCTGATTTCAAAATCACGATCAGTAGCCTCCTTAAATAGACACAAAATATATTTTGCATTGACACACTTACATCGAATTGAAGACGTGCTAAGAATTTCACTGTAGACTTTCCAAGCAACTAGTTGGAAGCAAATTGGCACAATAGGTATTTAATGTACTAGTACCCTTCCTCAAAGGTAGTTGGCATGAACGCATTTCATCAATTGCTTCGATTTTGGAGATAAGTTTAACGTTGTAGCATATGGAAATATTTTTTTAGTCTTTTGTTTTGTCTGATGGCTGTTGATTATTCGAAAGATATAGACACAGACTAAGTAACCTAATATTATCTTTACAAAGAATTCAAAATCATGACCGGCAATCATCATATATAAGGATTGACTATATCACCTTGAAACACACCTACGATGATATAATCCATCCTTAGATATTTTGTCAGTTGATGATAGCTGGTGATTAAATACATTGTGCAAAATCATGCTCAGCACATTTAAGCATCGAATATCACCTTGACGCACACCTACAAATAATTAAATTAATTTTACACCTTTCTTTCAAACAACCAATTCGACAAATCTAGGTCACAGTAGTCCTTATACTAATCCTTCAACAAAGCAATCTAACAGGTCCATATTTCATCAATGATTTCTGTCAATTCTAGCATTGTCTAACATAGTAACCTCATGGGAAACTTATTCGTAAGAATTTTTGTCTGGTGGCTGGTGTTTATTTTAAAAATGAAATCATAGACTTTTTAAAATCATTATCAGCAATTATCATAAATAAACAAAAGCATATTGGGATTGATACTCTCACTTTGACAAACACCTTAATCAAATTATTATAATAAATACATTCTAAGCTGTTCATTACCGGCCTTTTAAACAACCAATTTATACATAAAAATGTAGTTAAATTTGCAATCTTAGTAACTGATGAAGCAGAAGTTAGAGTTTTGGTCCAAAATGTTATCTGATAAGTGAATTGATATTCTATAGTGCTAGCCGTATTGTATTTCTAAGAGTGCCTATGAAGCTTCATAATTTTGTATGACCTTGTAACAAAAATTCGGGGGTAAATTGAATTACCCTTACTTATCCGTCCGTCCTTCCATAAAGGGTACATGTTTTTTCGCACAACTCCTACTTCAGTTTTATGCTAGGAAGCTTTTATGCCACATTTAGAACAGTTCCCTTAAATAAAGGAAGCAAAGTGGGAACTAGTCAAGCTGTCGATATAGGCATGTTTCTGATTTGATTACTTTTGTATTAAATTGAACATATGTTACCATAGAATAATTTGGGAATATTACTCTAATACGTTACAATTTTTAACAGCGGATTTAAAAAAAAAATATGAATAAGTGTTATCTTTGAGTTGATTCGTTAATATTTGTATTATGATGGAGCTCCCGTATTTTAATAAAAGATATAGTTCGGTTACAGTTTTTTTTTTCTCCTCTATGGCTACAGTGTAATAACCATTATAAACCAAATATTAGTGTATATCTTATTTTTCTCTATTAGATTTTAATATGTTTTAATGTTTTCAAAATATTGAGAAATATATACTGACCTATAAAATTAGAGTCATATAAAACAATATGTCTTTGATACAACTTTTGCACACTTATGTTTCTATTTCTATTTTCATTAAGGAAGAACGGGAGTCTTCTGCCATTTTGAATTCATTTTTTATGCTTTGATAGGTATTTTTCATTTACAAAAGGTACAAATGTTTAAAACACTTTGAAAATTCTTATGCAATGGTTCCATTTCGCTACATATAGGCATGTTAATTATAAAATAATTTGGTTTGAAGATTAAAAAAATGAAGTTATTTAAAAATACTTAACAAAGATATAATTCGAAACATTTATAATTCGTGAAATAGTTTGAATATAAGCTCAATGACACCCACTTTTCGTTTTGTTTCAGAAACTCTAGCAATATAAAAATAAATCAAAATTCTTTCTGATGAAACTTTTTGAAAGATAATGATATTTTGTAAACATTTCAACAATAAAAGGAGAAAATTGTGAGCAGTGGACCAGTTTATATTCTATTTTCTGCAGTCTCTTATAATATAAATTAACCCATGGAAATATCTCAAAGTTCTAATTGACACTTTTTGAACCCTGGCGTACAACCTTAAAAATAGCTGACACCGACCAAAATTTTGGCGTACACCGCACTGCACTTACCAAAATTTGAAGTAATGTCGAAAATAAACAGAACGCTAAACAGCCTTATGAAAAATAAATCTTTGACATGTTTTCCCATCAACAAGCACCAATTCTTTACTACAAACGTAACATATAATAGCTTCGATGTATAGAAATCTGAAGATGAAGTTGGCGCGTTCAAAATTTTGACCTACCCCTCGTCGGTTTTCCTTCAATAGCTTTCAGAAAAGCGTTCTTTGTATTAAAGTAAATACACGTATCGATTGTCAGATGGTAGGAGAACCGAAACGCAATATTTACAGAATACAATGTGAAAATGCACAACGATAAGACCCTCTCAAGTAGTGACCTTTAGTTGCCGAAGCGGGGCGCGTCAGCCATCTTTGGTAGCACTTACCAAAATACACGCTGCACTTACCAATTCGATTGGACCCCCTGAAAAAATTCACTTCAGTTAGCAACTCGGTCCACATTTCGTTAAACAGGGAGTGCACATCGGTCAAGACTCAAAATAGGACGTTCCTTGCAACTAATCATATTGAAGTTGCAATAAAATTTTGAAATCAATCCTTCTAATAGAAGTTGAGAAAACTGTGATTAAAATTTCATGTTTCACTACATTTCGTAACTAAGTCCACATTTCATTAAACAGGAAGTACACATCTGACAGGACTCAAAATATGAACTCCTTAAAACAAATAACATAGAGGCTGCATAAAATTTTCAAATCAATTCCTCCACTAAAAGCTCAGAAAAATGTGACAAAAATTAACGTGAGCTTTCGACGAATGGCAACCAGGTATACCCCTTGTTTAATCCTGGTTAAAAAAATCCCGTTTTCACAGGGTTCGACTCTTATCAGTAGTCCTGTAGCACCAGGCTAGTGAATTTAAGAGAGGAATACTAGAATTTGTAACCTGGTAGTCCTTTGGTCTAGCAAAATTTGGAAAATTTCACAAAGGTATATTTATTTGGGACGGGTAAATTCATCGCAGGACTAGTGAATTCAGACATCTTGTAGTCCTTTTGTCTAAGAGTTAAATTACACCCAATACAGTGTCGAGCATATTACAAAAACACTCCTTTAAAGCTGGTGTTAATAACACTACTATACAGAATTGTTTGATCGAGATGCAACAAAAACGTTGTAAAAAATGAACGTCAACAAAGTCCCTAAATCTTGACGCGACTTCAACATAAAAACGTCACTTTTTTACTGCCTTGCTTGTGTTCAAGCTTTTATATTTCTCTTAAGTGAACGGTACTCCGTGTAAAGCTGCATATCAATAGATTGCGCTTTTTCTCAAGAATATTATGTTAATTTTTGGTCATGGAAAAAATAGTTTTTCATTATTAAATTTTAAATTCCAACAAAAAATTGGCACCAACTTTTGTGCATTTTTCTATGTCTTTATTATTTTACCGTCATTTTCCGCACTTTCCAGGCTAGAAAATTGGGGAAAAATGCACGGTACCCCCCCCCCCCCCCCCCCNAATTTCATATTCCAATACACCTTATTGAGTTCTTCTTTTCTACAAAATATTTTTCAAATATTTTAACCTTGATTGGTAACGTCCCACCTTAAAAACGTATAATTACATTTCATGTATATTCCTTTGAATTCCGTGAATTTGATAGGTGAACATGGATAACGTGGCATGTCAATATGAAGTTGCAACTTTCTCATGAAACCCATTTGACCATATGACCACGTGACGGATGAATTTGTAAAAATAGAATCCCAATGTACATGGTGTTCTTTCCTATAGATATACTTGTTTTTTATATTTTATTTTTAAAGTGTAAATTAAGATTGAATGCATTATTTTGAAGTTTCATAGGGACTATGGAAGTGTTGACCGGGCGCACATTTTCAACATGAAGCGCTTCATTAAAGAAAATGTGCTTCGGTCAACACTTTCATATCCCATTGAAACTTCAAAATAATGCATTCAATTCTGAAGAATGGACTTATTCAAACTTTGCATGAATGTTCCTTAAGAGGTGATGACCAAGTATTGTAGGTTTTTGTGCCGAAACGTCATTACAAATGAATAACTGCCAGTGAATATTGGACGAAACCTTTAAAAAACAACAAACAAAACAAACAAAACAAAACTTCAAACAGAATTTAGGCAAGAATTGACCCCAAAAACCCGAAAAAATCAACTAGACACCCAAACCCATATTGATGGCTAGATCCGCCGGTAGCGAGGCACTTTATTAACATTAAATTCTATAGGAAATGCGTATAAAGATCTTGGGAGGTTTAATTGAAAAAAAAAACAACACAAAGTCTGGAAAGGGGAATAAGAAACATCATATATCAGTGTAACAGAAAATGAGCCATGGTATACATTGGTGATAAAGATAAAACATTAGTCACAATTGATTCACTACTCTTAATCAAATGGAACAACAATTTAATTTTTAGGAGGGGGAGGGGCTTTGAAAAGATTTTGATAAAAAAATCAAGAATCCATTTTATTGAGAAAAAAATCAGGACAAAATTGGGGACTACAAAATTACCAGGATCCCAATAGTTAAGAAAAATTAATGGTGTAGTTAGAAAAAAAATTACGAATAATACTTAGGAATACTCTGAATGTTAACAAACCAAATTTGATGACCATCATTGAAATAGCAAATTGACAAATGTCACATCAGCGCATACAATTTCAACTGGCAAGAACTAAGTAAGTTGGCTGTATTCTACGCAATAGATGATCTTAGGTTGCTCACTCTTCACATTTTTGAATATGTGTCAGATTTCGGAATTGTAATTTTCTCCAGTTCAATGATTTAAAGAATTTTGCACATGGACCCCACTTTTCATTTCATGGTCAAATGAAGACAACTGTCAAGTTTTCGTAAAATCCTTAATATGACTTCCTGGCTTTTAGACAAAAATATTAAACAAGAGGAAAATCCAGAGAAATTCATTTTCCGCCAACTTTTAAATGTCTTGTATCTCCGTTAAAAGATCACGGACTTATATATTTCTTTTAAAAAAATTCATTTTTGATATAAAAGTCAACAATATAGATATCAAGAAATCCTTGCTATAAATAACATCAAGATTGAGCCTCCTTAAAGAATTTCTGAAATTCTACCAAAATTGAAAAGTTATTTTAAAAATCTTTTAAGCTCACAATTATTTCTTGTGCCAAAATTGCACAAAATAATAAAATAAAAATATTATAATTAGTCTTAGACACTTTCAGAAAATTTATCGAAACAGGAACCGCTATCGAAATTTCAAAAACGTATTGCACAAACGTATTGCGCATTTTCTGACTACATACCCGACTCGAAAAGAAAATTGAAAATATGGGAGGAATTTAATATGAAGTTTCAATTAATTCGACCGAAAAAAAACTTTTGTATCAAGGGTTAAGATATTATGAATTGATAAAAGCATTCTCTAAATTTTATTACTATAGATACATTGACTTATTAAGGAAATTTGGTGCTACTACAACAGTGCATTTCACATCCAAACTTCAATGGAAATATCATTTACAAAGCGCATGAATTCAAAAGTTGTCCTTCCAAACTTATTAATCCGTTGAACAAACTTATTCATAAAGGATATAAATATATCATTGATGCTAAATCTTTACTTTTGGTTTTTGTTGGCAAAGATATTGATCAGCTCATAAATGCTTTACGCCGTAAATAAATAAAAAAACATTTTTTTTCAAGTTGGCATTATTTGGCATTGAACTTTATCATGTTCTTCTTTCATTGATGATGTTGTTATAAGAAATCTATTTAGAAGTATTTCAATTGAAGTGTCATGTGTAAGAAGGCTTGATATCATAGTAAAGGGAAATTATGTCCGTAACTGCGGACAGTACCCATGTACTTCATTGTAAAGGTATTCGTCTTGATAAGTTGGATTTTTTTCTGGTTTGATTTTTTGCCGTGAGTCTTTTTGTGTATTTATTTTTTTAGCAATTCACCATACATAGGGGGACGGTTTGGATCCAAGAAAACGAGTTTAACCACACTGCAATTTTTTCGCCTTTCCCAAGCCAGGAATATGTTGGTCATTGGCTTGACCTTGTCTTCTTATGAAATTTTAGTATCTTGATATTCGGTTTATAGGATGTGGTTTGTTTCCATTGATTTATTCACTTTTTTACTTGGGGTGGGGGGGGGGGGGCATTTAGGAGTTCCTATATGGTGTGAGGTTCCTCACTATGTTGAAGAGCGTACAGTGACCCCAGATACTTTTATTTGGATCGTTTCAACCTGGAGATGGGATGTTGTCTCCTTGAAATTTACCACATTTTCTTTCTTTTTCATATTATAAAAACGCTATCTATATGACGTTATTTAATTTCAGTTTCTGTTAAATACATGACGAATTGAATAGTCTTCAATTTAAGGATCTAATATAATTAAATCTTATTTTTACTGACTTTGTTCTTGTATTAATCAGACTTTAAACGAATAAAGGAATAATGGCCTTACAGTTGTGCAGTTAGTCCCATAGGAATCCCTATCATCTTCCGGAACTCTTTATTCAGCAAATAGGGAATCAAAACTATAAGTTATACAAGTAAGCGCATCAGATTGCACCTATAACGACCTTAAACACCGGGAACGGGGATTCTTACAGTAACCGATGTTAATAATCGAGATTGTGTCCGTACAAAGTGTTATTTTTTCATAATTTAACATACGAACCTGACGAACATGTAATGCGCAACTTATTTAAACTACATGTAATTGCTGACTTTAAAGATTAGCTGCTAAACAATGCATTTAGCAAAAGACTTTCATATAGTATTTTCTAAACAACGAGGCTCTGAAGAGCCTGGACCATGGCTAACATATACAATTTTAATAAACCCAGTATTAAGGGTTTCAATTTCAGGTTGGTAAGACACTGATATGATTTGTTATATATGATTCAAATTTAAACTATATTTCCCACTGGCAGCTACCTTTCATGAAGGGTATCACACAAAAAATGATAGTATTGTAACCAAGATTCTTTGAATGCTTTACCATACAGTCCAATGTTAAACTATGTTCCTCAATGTTGGCCATCTTGGATGCGATGGGGATATGCAGAACACATTTTTAAAGGAGACCATAGTAGTATATGGGGACCGTTCAATTATCATTTGACGTGGAGCAAGTGGAGCAGGCGGAAGTATGACGTCATAGGTCACGTGACCGGAAGTGTGACGTCACCGGAAGTCACGTGACCGGAGGTGTGACGTCACCGGAAATGACGTCAACCGGAAGTATGACGTCAACGGAAGTGACGATGTCCAAAACGGACCAATGAGAGCGTTTCCCTCCAAATTTGAAATTCAAATATTTAAAACGGACCAATGGGAGCGTTGCGCGCCCGATTTCAAATCGTATCAAGTTTGAACGGACCAATGGGAGCCTTTCCCTCATGTTTGAAATAGTCACGAGTTTGAGCGGACCAATGAGAGCCTTCGTTACATAACAGACACAGGTAAATTTGAAATTGGAAAGCGTCATTTCAACAGCGGTTTTCAAACTGAACAGACGTGTTTTAGCTGTATTGTAGACTTTGTGTATAACTTGGATTGCATCCAGTATTTAAAAGGACTTCAGTATTATTTGAAGGTAAGACGTTTTTTCTTGTAACTAGTATTCCCAATGGATAAATGTACTCGAGATGAAACACTCAAATATAAAATTACTCAAATAAAATTTTCATATACTCGATCATAGCGTACTATCTATTCAAGAGTATACATTTGTTTTTGGGTACAGATCACAATGTCATGGCGTAGGAAAAAGTTCGGTATTTGGCGAGTTTTTATCAGTTTAACTCACCCTAGATCAGTTATCTGAATACACATAATTTAAGAGGTGTATTTTTACTAATGATTTGAAGCGATTTGTTCATGTTTTGATAGTTAATACTACAAATATTCATACACCACCGTTTCCTCAGTATCAGGCAGATCTATTGATCGTTATGTAGTAGAGTTATCTTTTCTTTAAATTCTGTGTTTTAAAAATCGACCGATAATTATCATATTTTTGATTACATCATATTTTATTTTAATACTTTATCTAATTAAAAAATATAAATTTTCATTAAATAGAATAATGTGTAGATTTGAAGGTCTTTAAATTCTGAATTTTGTTAATTTAAATTTCTATTATTAGAATTTACATGGCAATATTTATTTTTTATATATTAAATGTTTTGTTAGCACAAGCACTCTTAACAATCAGGCTACTGCCCATGATAGAAAATACTGTACGTTTAAGACTGTCCGTTTACAGGAATTGTGTTTAGTAATGATGAAGGATAGTCAATAATGTTTCATATCTACTTCTAAAGTACGTAATAGAGTAAAAACTAACGTTTGAAATGGTTTAATAAAAGTACACTTTGTAGTACCTCAGTAATTTATTTATTTGAAGCACGATGCACAAAGAAAACTCCAGTTTATCAAGAAAGGGGCGAATTCGAGATCATCCGGCCTTACAACAGTCCGGCCCTATGCCAGTCCGGCCTTATGACAATCCGGCCTTGGTCTATCCGTCCCTGTATTGTTAATTGATACTATATCGTTGTTTTGTTCAGTTTGGTCATGATATCGGAGATAGAAAGTCGTAATATTTATTGTTCAGACTTATATTGATGCATTTATTAGAAATTTGTCATAAAAAATTGCTGCAGAATATAGGAACAAAGGAGTTTTAACCATTAACGAAATTGTACAGTGAGGGATAGCCTCTGAACTATGTACCAAGTTTATTTTTATTTTTATTTGAAATGTTAACAATACCTATATTTAAGGAACAATTGCAGGCTGAGAATGCCGAAAGAACAAAATTCAAGTGGATTAAATAAATCAAAGTCCAAATTCAAATTTTGGATGAAACTTTAGAAAGCAAAACCATAAATAATATTTTGATGCTTTTTAAATACCATATTTATAAATGTAGATGTAAAAATACTATTCTGTCCATTAATGGAGGAATAGAATACTTGAAATATTGGGTAAATATAGAAAAACATTCATCTTGTTTTGTATCCCCTGCACAAAAAGATATGATTAAAAGAAAATGGCAACTTCTAGAAGCAGTTTTGTCCTAAAAAATAGAAGGAAAAGAAAAACTTTGTAATTTCAAATAAGTTATTTGTTGATTATATATATGTATATCTAGTACTATCACTATAGAATATGTGTATTGTCTAATGTCTGATGTCACATGTTTCTTGAAAAAAATAAAAAAAGTTACAAAAAAAAAGTCCAAATTCACGGCAAATATGAGAACACCAGAATTAAAAGACCAAAGTCACGATACACAAACATGCTACATGTAAATATAACGCTAAAACTTCAGGACATGAGTTTGCTTTCCATCTTCCAAGGTAAAAAATTGGCATATGAAGTCGAAATTTTCTTATGGCAAAAACAAAATTCAACTTCTTATAACAACTTTTCGAGGAAAACAACAGTAATACACAAATTATCGTAAGGCCGGGTCTACTTTTAAGACAGGGCCGGATTGGAATGAGGCCGGAAAGTTCAGGGCCGGATAGGCAGGGACGGATTTGTCGTAAGGCCGGAACGTCTTGTTACCGTAAGGGGCTTTTATTCCTGTCTACATCTTGATGTTATTTAACTTAAACCAATATAGCTTGAGCGGAAATATTTCATTATGGATATACATCGTATATCAATCAATTTTAGAAATAAAAGATATGGCCATGTCTTTTCTTTTAAAATCCTAAATCGTTCCGTATAGTATAAGTTCAATTGATTTGAATAAAATGTGTAATGTTTAAAAAGTCATATTATTATTATCTAAAATAATAATTAGAATTGTGAAAAAAATAAACAAACAGCAAACAAAACTGAAAAAGAAAAGACCCCTATGCTCGCAAACATCTGTCAAATTAGTGATTGTATTACATGTTGCAGAGACAAAGATTAGAAACTCCTAGTTAATCCGTTGTAAAAAAAAAAATCGGTAATTACACGCGTGTGCGAGACTTTCCGTGAGGTAAGTCGATTTTTAATTCCCAATACCTGTAATTAAAACTGTACAACGTTTTTATTGAATATTGATAAATTGTCATGGATATTAATTGTAATATCAGGTTAGCACAATTATTAAGGATGGTCACTCCTCAAGTTTATTATATCAAAGTAGTTAACTATGGGGAAAAATCTGCGGTTTTCAAAAAACGTTTTTTGAAAACCGCAGATTTTTACCCATATTAACTACTACCTACGGCACTATAGAAAAAAAACAAACATGTAAGATTTGTTATTCACTACAGTTGAGACGGGTAAAACGGGCTAGATTTTTAATGAGGTCTTAGTTCACTCACATTTTTTACGTTGCTTGCGGTTTAAGCATTTTATAAGTAAAACAAAAAATCTTAAGAAAACGTATTTTGTATTTCCCGATCAAAACAATGAAATATTTTCTTCTCTGGTAAGTTAAGATATAGAAAAGAATATTTATTTTTAGTAGCTAAATCAAGCGTATTTTTTGAGACCTGAAGTTCTGAAGATATAAGTTCTCTCTCCTTTTTACTAGGAAAATTATACACTACGTAGAAATTACAATTTAAACGACAGTCTTTAGGTATCCGAAAATAAGACTGACTCAAATAAATTACGCTCATTTTCTTGTGCCTTCCGCCTATAAAGTATTTTACAATAGAAGATTGATCTTGTTGTGAACAAATATAGTCGTCAAAAATTACGATTTTTTGTTTGTCACCGGCTTCGTCCTCGCAGTCGATATCTTCAACTTTATCATTAGATAGTTGTAATAAATCTTCCAGAGACACACCTAGTTTTTCCGCTATTTCCTCGAATCTTCGAATTAGTTCCTTGTAGTAATGTTGTTCTAAGTTCTTTGCGTAAAGAATAATTTTGTCGTAATACAATAAGGGTTTGAATAAAAGGTGCATTAACAAATTCGTTTTTCCAACCCCAGTGGGCCCCACGATGAGTAAGCGGAAAAAATCACTCGGCATATTTTTTACTCCTTGTATTGTTTTAAAATTATTCGTATTAGACTTTTCTGAAAAATATACGGGAATCGTTGTCATTTTTTATAACCCGAATATTTATTAGATAAAAAATTATGAGTGTATTTCAGGTAGGAGGGTGCATAACCGTTGTGGTAAGCAATAATGTTTGACTTTTATAATAAAAATCAGGTAAAAAAAAATGCTCGCATATGATTTGACCAATCTAAAAAAAATAAAAACAAAGGTGTATGGTTTTTACGAAATACTTGATATTCAAGGGGAAATCGTATATTTATATTATCCTTTTAACAATATATTCGTTATAGAGAGAGTAACTGGTGACGACCTGTCAGACTTACTAGAAATGTATAGGAATCAAAAGTGTAGAACCAGAGATACACGTCAGTGCCTACGGCAGTGTTATGTATAACCCGTGTTATGTACCAAGTCCTAATTTGAAACTTATTAAAAAAAAAAAAGACCCCCCCCCAAAAAAAAACAAAAAAAACAAAAGGTGCTTATTGAGGAGGACATTGCCGGCTTTATTTGTTTTTTGCCACCCGGTCTTTTTGACCTGCCGGGGGCTTTACTTGCACCTTTGCACCTTTTGTTTTTGTCCTCCTCAATTTGTCGCGTGGTAACTATTTTTGTGGTTGTTTTTCAACCTTCATTTATTGTGGGTGTTTTTCACCCTTGGTTGTTTTTAACCATTATCCCTATCTTATTGTGGGTGTTTTTCACCCTTAGTGATTTCTACATCACTCCTTATTTCATTTTACTTATAATGATTGAAATTTTCGAAAGTATACAAGTATAATATTGAAGTGTGTGAATCAATGAAGTTACCACGCGACTACGTCTGGCCAGACACTTGAACATCGAGTTTTA
>MJUU01039864.1:26172-47454 GCA_002080025.1 Modiolus philippinarum
GGATGAAAATTTTTCGTCAAAGTTTTCTGGGCTTCTACATGTGGAAATGAATTCATATTTGGACTGAAGCTTTATGATGATGAGTTGTACAGTGTTAGCAATTTTCAGGTTTGCTGTGCTACTACTTCCTGTTTGCCGATACTTTTAACTTTTTATTATACCACTCAATGGATGAAAATTTTTCGTCAAAGTTTTCTGGGCTCTTCAGGTAGGAATGATTTCATATTTGGTCTGAAGCTTTACGATGATGAGTTGTACCATCTAAGCAATTTTCAGGTTTGCCGTGCTACTACTTCCTTTTGCCGATACTTTTACTTTTTAGCTCACGTCTGTCGTCTGTCCGTCCGTCGTAAACTTTTTCAAAAATTTTCTCCTGAAACCACTAAGCCAATTTTAATCAAACTTGGTCTGAATCATTACCAGGGTATCTAGATTCAAAATTGTGTTCGATTAGTCTGAGGACCAAACAACATGGCTGAAGTTACTAAAAATAGCACATAGGGGTAAATTGCTGTTTTTGGCAAATAATTCGAAACCGTTACAGATATCAAAAATCTGACATGGAGTAAGAGCGATCAGCATGGTAAGATCTACCTGCCGTGCAATTTTGAAGAAAATCTGATGACCAGTTTTGGAGTTATTGCCCTTTTTCCAGAAATTTTTCAAAATTTTAATGTTTTTAATTTTTTCTCAAAGAAACTATAGCAGATAGAGGTCTACTTCAAATTGCAAGAATGTTTAGCATATCAAGATCTACCCACCCTTAAATTTTGGGGAAAATCCAAAAACCCTTGTAGGAGTTACTGCCCTTTTTTCACAGAATTTTTAAAATTTTCATATTTTTGTCTTTTATTTCCAAAACTAAAGAAGATGAAGGTTAAGTGTAAATTGATAAAATGTTTGCCATGATGTGGTGACTTCAAAAGTTGTGTTGAAAATCGTTCAATGACCGACATTTTCAAAATGGCTGCCAAAAAAGGCGGGAAAATTCAACATTGTTAGATTTCAATGAAATTTGGTTTCCAAATAGATATTGATGTTGCGACTTCAAAATCAGTGTTGAAAATTTTTTGTTGACCGCCATTTTCAAAATGGCCGCCAAGAAAGACGGGAAAATTCAACATTGTCCGATTTCAATGAAATTTGGTTTCCAAATAGGTATTGATGTTGCAACTTCAAAGCCGATATTAAAAATTGTTTGTTGAATGCCATTTTCAAAATGGCCACCAAAAAAGGCGGGAAAATTCAGCATTGTCTGATTTCAATGAAATTTGGTTTCCAAATAGATATTGATGTTGCGACTTCAAAAACTGATTGGTCGTTGAAAGCCATTTTCAAAATGGCCACAAAAAAGGCGGAAAAATTGAACATTGTTCAATTTCAATGAAATTTGGTTTCCAAATAGATATTGATGTAGGGATGTGTTTCTTCACAATATGAGAAATATGTCTAAACTAGATTATAAAGGGGAACCCCTGCCAAAATGGAAAGGGGGATTTTGAATGTTTTGATTTCAGCAATATGTATTATCTTAATTACAAGGGGAACCCCTGCCCAAATTTTTTTTGTATGATGGTCTGAAATGGGTTGTAATGGATAGTGGGGCTTTAAATTACCATGGAAACTGCTGAATTTACTTGCTCAATTGGAATTATACTTGGTGACAACTGTCCATTGTCGGTACCTATCGAAGAATGTTTCTGGTAAGTCCACATGTATTCCAAGGTGGCTGCCAGCGGGGGACATAATTTAACGTTAGACCCTATGGGAAAAACACATCCAAAGATATTCTTCTCTGAAACTACTTGGTCAGTTGGAATCACAACTTGGTCACAATAGGCCTTTAATGGTCTTCTTAAAAAATTGTGTCTGACAAGTCTGCACCTCATCCAAGATGGCCACCAGCGGGGACTGTTGTTTAACATTGGACCCTATGGTGAAAACACACTCGAAGATTTTCTCCTTTGAAGCTTGTAGAAAATGATACACTTTAACATTGGGTTATTTGGGCTGTAGTTTATGCCAGTCATGGACCAGGTGAGCTATACAGGCTCTTGAGAGCCTCTAGTTATTATACCACTCTATGGATGAAAATTTTTCGTCAAAGTTTTCTGGGCTCCTACAGGTGGGAACGATTTCATATTTGGTCTGAAGCTTTATGATGATGAGTTGTACTGTGTTAGCAATTTTCAGGTTTGCCGTGCCACTACTTTCTGTTTGCGGATACTTTAACTTTTTATTGTACCACTCTATGATGAAAATTTTTATCAAAGTTTTCTTGGTCTCTACAACTTGGAATGATTTGATATTTGGTGTAAAGCTTCATGATGATGAGTTGTATCGTGTAAGCTATTTTCAGGTTTGCCCTGCCACTACTTCCTGATTGCAGATACTTTTTTACTCTTTATTTTAAAATATTTTCATAAACAAATGTTGATAATTTGGTACAAAAGAAGTGACTTCCTATTGCAGAGATGCCAACCCCTCCAATTTCGGAGGAGTTTCCCCGATTTTTATGCCAAAAATCCCCTCTCCGATCTTGTCATGAATAAACTCCGATTTTTTCCAATCCGGAATTTTTTTGTAATCAGGACCGGAATTGGTCAATTTTTATAATATTGATCACTTCCACGCTTGAAAGTCCTGTGTAGAAAAGCATTTGTCTGATATTAGATTGATAAAAATGGCCGATCTTGACAGAAAATGTGATGGCTGGATACAAAATCCAAAGAGTTTCTGAATCCCCGGAGCTTCTGGGAGCTTCAAGCTGCCTATGACCCCCGATCGTGAGAGGACCCGCTTAGCGCGGGGAATACTCCTATTTTTCATCAGATGGGTTTGGCATCTCTGCTATTTTGGGCCCTCCTGCATTCAGCAGTACCTCTGGTTCAAAGTTATAGTTTGCTTTTCAAGTTTTTTTTTAATGAATTAGATTCTCCAGTATTTTTAGAGACAGGTTGTAGGCATATGACACTGACATATATTTGTCTACTCATGCTTACAAGAGTATGAATAATGATAGGGCCAATTGTTGCCTTGTAACATGTATATCTTTAGACAATTTGTTTCCACTCAATCAATAAGGCTTCATGTTAATTTGGCAGCACAACTTTACAGTCATGAAATAACAAATGTTAAAATTGGAATATGGTGATTATTGTCAGAAAATAAAAGCTTTTTCTTTTTCAATAGTTGAATGGAATGCAACTTCCGTATTTTGTGCCATCTGGTGTCACCACTGCACTATCAGGTTTTATTCTATGACGTCATGATTGCGGGGAAAAGTCACGCCCTAGGAACAATTTTTTATCTTGCGTGAAATAGCAGTTTTCCTGCGAACTACCTGATAGTGCAGCAGGGACACCAAACGGGAAATGCAGGATGGTGAATTCCATTGTCTTTGTTTTTCAAACAATTTTATTAAATGACTCCTGTTTACTTCAAAGATTTCCATTTTCATACAAAACCTGATACTATATCTCAGTCAAACCAACCTGAAACCAAGAAAAAAAGGAACAAAGAAATGAGGAATATCTAGTTTTGAACAAATTTCATTATTCTTTAGATTTGAATTCACTGATTTTGAGTTTTGTATTTTGTTTTCTAACCCATTAAATATTCCTTGGGTATTTTCTAGGTATAAATTCTTTGTTCGAAATTTTTCAGACCAGAAAATGTACATAGATTATTTGACCTTGTAAAAACAAAAGATGAAGCCATACTACCAGCTTTTTACTTTGCTTTGAGAGATACACTAGTGGCTAATGACTTAGATCAAGCTACAAGGATAGCCTATGGTAAAACCAGATTTAGAGTAGTAACACTACAAGGAGCACTGATTGATCAGTCAGGTATGATATGATATTTGAGGTACTGTAAATGTGGAAATTTTCGCTTGGGGGTAATTTTCGTTATTTTTGAGATCAAGAAAAATCTGTGAAAATTTCTCCCGTGTAAATAGTTTGGCTTTGAAGCCTTACATGGAAAAGCAATGACATGGTCAGACATAAAAGGCTCTGAGCGAGAAATCTTTGTTCATTAAAACCTTAAAATTCCCATGTTTACAGTAATGTTAATGATATCTGAGTGATATTGTCAGACTTTTGATATATATACATTTTTTTTTTATAAGTTTGTCCTTTAGAGGGAGCTTGATATGTTGTGCCATGATAAGATAAGATCTGTATAAAAAACAAACTGGTCTCGATTCCTTTTATTTATTTTTCATGAAAGGGTGATAAGGGTGATAAGATCATAAGCACATTGTATTAGATTTGAATAAATTGAAATATCAATTTTAACCATTTAAAATATTATTTTTTGCTATAATTGATATGCAATTTTACAAAATTTTTAATTCATGATATCAAAAGTATGAGTATAAGGGCTATTTCAGAAAAAAGTGTATCCAGGGGGCCGAACGCCAAGGAATTAAAATGTTGTTAGTGGGGGGTAAAATTTTCAAAACTCTGTATACAACACATGCATTAATCTTAAATTTTAATCTGTTGGTGGTACCCCTAAATTTCATGTGTGTTCTGCCCCCAGGAGACATTTTTTTACTGGAATAGCCGTAAAATGAAGTGCCAAAGCATAGCAACATGCACTTGTCTTCCCAAAATAAACCCAATAATTTTGATTTATTATGACCAGCTCACCTTACAGAAATTATCTTGCAGTTTGAGATCTTAGAAAAATACAGTAATAAAATACATTTTGAATTCATTCACAAGGTGATGTTTTTACTTAATGTGAAATTTTATTTTGTCCCAGAGCATACCCACTGTGGTCAAGGTGCATATCGAGAATTTCCTTATTTATGTGAATGGCATTTAATTTCTATAGATGTGACTGGATTAAGTGCCTTATTGGCATTAATAACAAATTGACTGCAAAAATGTGCACATTTATGCCAAAAAATAACTTAATCGAGTCGCATCTATAGAAATTAAATACCATTCATGTAAATAAGAAAAATTCTCGATACACACTAAGACCCCAGTGATATCTTTGGTCTATTTGGGGTTACCAACAGGTACATACATGTAAAATAACAGGTGTTCCTCCTTATTGCAATATTACCATGAAACATCTTTATGCTCTTGTAATGATTTTGTTTTGTCCCAGTCTGTTCATGCTGTTGGATGTCAAGAGGAAGACACATGGGAATGGGTTTTCTGGGAGCTTGGCTTGCTAGGTATCCTCTATGAAACATTGAATTAGCCCGTACATATGTATCAATGATTACATGTATATTGTTTAGGTACAATGAGTGGTGGAGGTAAAACTGTATGTAAAGGCAGAATGGGAAGTGCTTTAGTAGCTGATGTAGATCCTAAAGAGTTAGCTAATATGGAGAATATGCTAGAAAAGGTACTTGTGTACATTGTTTTACCCTATTTAATTGACATGACTGATCAATGATATCTGGAATTTTCATTTTAAAGTTATCTACAAGACAGAGAAAAATTAAGCCATGCCCAATATGGTCAATAATTTTGAGAAATATATCATAACCTAAGTGATTGAAATTGACAACAATCATTCCATCTTTGACCTGTGATTTTTTAGATAGACCAGTGGTTTAAACTTTGTCACAGTCCTAATGTCCTATGAAAATAATTGCAAAGAACAAGCATATTTGTATCATTTTTAACACACATTTCTTTTTTTCACCATCTGTTTTACAATATCAGACTTGATCAATGACTAACAACATCAAACAAGGTGATCAGTGACTTTCAGACTTCTGGGGTCCCTCAATCACAAACACAAACCAGTAGGATGTTCTCTGAAGTTTTGAACTAAAATTTGCTAGTAATTGCATTCTAGGCAAATCTTTAAGCAGGAATGCTTCTGTGAAAGAAATATTAGACAGAAAACATGTATATGAAATATCAAGTGTACAAAAGTTTTGCCTAGATGCCAGAGAGACCTTTGGTTAAATACAAAGAGGACACAGTGGCTATGACCTGTAAGTGGTGACCCTCAATATAACATGAACCCTAAGTTCACTGCTAAGCAGGACAGTAAACTTAGTGTTCATATTATCATATCAGGTACATTAAATAAGATTGTCCTTAAAGAAGGGTAATAACTATAAAAAATGCTCAATGATGGAATGGAGCTGTTTAAGTCCATTTATACTTTATATGTATTACAATTTTCAACAAATGAAAATGGCAGTTGCAAAATTGAAATATCAGACTTATAAAATTGATGTAGATACCTTCTTTTAATTTTGAAATCCAAATTTCAATGGAAAATACAATTTAGAAAAAAAATTCACAAGAAAAACAAAAATAAAAAAAAAGAACAAAAAGAGAGGTGAAATAAAATATAAAATTCTCCTAAGACAATATGCTACATCTAAACCAGGGCTATTCCAGCAAAAACTTTGCTGTTTTTGTGGAACACCACTTATTTTTATACTCCCACCAAGACAAAAAAAAATTGATATATAATTTAACTAATAGAACACAACAGAAATTTACCCACCATGGAGATGGGAAGTTTAAATGGAATAGCTCTCAGGTGTTGTTGATTTATTGAAAAAATAAAAGCAATATTTAGGTTTACCCTGATCTGCATATCCCTGTTTCTTGAGGATAGCTTGAGTATCCAGCTTTATATTATAATTGAACTTGGTCACATGTTTGCTTTTTACTTGAGGCAGAACAATTATAATGTTGGTTAGATTCCCAAATGTCATAGACACAAGGGCTTAGATTATCCTGAAATCTTTAAAAATTTTGATGGCAACTGAGTATCAAGCACCAGGTCAAATTAAGGTCAAGTTAACATTGCTTGAAAAGACTAAAATTTTAAAAGTATTTCAAAAAAAAAATTTTTTTTTTTGGTTGGATGGTTTGTATATCTACATGTTCATCAGATCTATTATTACATGTAGTTATAGAAAGAGACAAAACTTTTTTGGTATTAATTATAATTATGCATCTCAATGATATAGGAGTGTCAGTTTGATGTTGGAGACCTATAACGAGGACATCTGTGTTCAGCGGACATAATCTTTCATTTACTCATTACAGTTGACATCTGAAGCCCAACAGAGCAGATTGAATAAAGAAAGATTAGAAGATATAATAAGGAGAGAAGAGAAAGACTTATCTCATATTAAACACTCATTTNAGTATAGTGTAAAATGTTGAGTGTTTCTGATTATAATAGTTTCTTAATTACTGTAAGTGGAATGGTAATAATATTTGGCTTGTAGGTTGCTCTTTAGTAGTTTTAGCGACAAGCAGGGACGGGCGAGACATCTATTAGGGTCCACTCTTGTTGTCATCAGTTGGCTTCCTTTCTTTGTCGTTTGTCCTTCATAAACTTGTTCAAAGATCTTCTTCTCTGAAACTCCTAAGCTAAACTTTGGATGGGAGAATTTACATCATTGAACAAGACATAGATAATGTAGTGGAATCATAAGAGAATATGGTATAATGAATTTATTTGAGGTAGTTTTCCTGATAAAACATGAAGTGGCTTATAAATTGTGTTAACTTTTTCAAACCAGGCTCTACTTCTAACCTGTCCAAACATTTGAGCTATTTTTATCCCCTTGTCAAACATAGTTGGGGAGGGGATATAGGATCTCGCCCTTCTTTCGTCCCACCTCAGGTTAAAGTGTTTGTTAAGGTTCATATCTGAGAAACTACATGTGGCACATCAATTATCTTTTGTCAGTGGATGTGTATTGGGGAGTGATGATGCTTCAGGTGATTATTGGGTCACTGATCTTCATTTTATGCTTCAAGGAGACTCAGGTTAAAGTTTGGGTTAAGGTTCATATCTGAGAAACTTCATATGGCATATCAATCATCTTTGGTCAGTGGATGCATTTTGAAGAGTGATGCTGCTGCAGAGGATAATTGGGTCACTCTACCCTACATTTTTTGCTTCAATGACATGGGATAAAGTTTGTTTCAAGGTTCATATCTCAAAAACTACATGTAGTACATCAGTCATTTGTTGAGTGGATGTGTCTTGGAGAGTGATACTGCTTTAGGTGATGATTAGGTCAGTCTGACTTCCATTTTATGCTTCAATGACTCAGTTAAAGTTTGCATTAAGGTTTATATCTGAGAGGTAATATGTGGCACATCAATTATCTTTGGTTAGTCAATGTGTCTTGGAGAGGGATGCAGTTTCAGATGATAAATGGGTCACTGACCTACATTTTATGCTTCAATGACTCAGGTTATAGTTTGCATTAAGGTTCATATCTGAGATACTGCATGTGTCACATAAATCATCTTGGGTCAGTGGATGCATCTTGGAGAGTTGCAGCTTCAGATGATAATTGTGTCACTTTGACCTACATTTTACACTTGACTGACTTTGTTTAAAGTTTCCATTAATGTAATACATATTACACATCAATGATCTTAATGTTAATTGGCTGTACCTTCGCCATTCATACATCTTTAGATTATATTAGGGTAATACATGTATGACCATTATTTCTTGACAGCTTGCGAGGGGATTAGCTGTCGTTTGTGACTGCTCCCACTTTTAGTTTTGATTTAAGTGTCAAATTGAATTTTAATTACTAAATATGATGGTAATTTGTCAGATACAGTATAACTTTGGTTTCTCCATTAATTTTTAACTGCAAACCAGCTTAGAAATTTAATTGCAAGCAATCAGTTTTGCTAAATTTGCAATAAGGAAAATGTTATAGAAGTAAATCTCTGGGAGCTTGAATTTTCATATTGTTTCATTTAAAAGGTAAATACATATATTACATGTTTTTTTTTTGAAAATTACTTGTACATGTATATATTGTCTTGAAATTCAATAAAGTTGTGATTCATGAAAATTTGTGGTAAGTTTATAGTATATGAATTTTAAGTTTTCATGATTAGACTACATTGAACAGTTTGATTCAGTATAAAAAGGTATTAGGATTATTAATTGATGACTTACACAAAGTTTACATGTGACCATGTATGATTCAGGCAAGTAAAGAACAACAGACAAGATTGACAGCACAAATCAAAGACCAAGAAGCAAAGGTCAAAGCTGCTGCTCCAGATGAAAAAGAATTAAAACAGTTAGAGAAAAAAGTGGGAGAATATAAAAAAGGTAGGAGAAAAAAATGAAGATTATAAAAAAGTTTGTTTTCATTTTGTAGGATATACAATGTACATCTTCCATGTACTTTCCTAGCTTCCCTGATATTCGATGCTTCAGATTTAATCCCCTTTAAAGGACTGGAATGTGCATTTTACCTTTATATGTAAGGTTGGAAGTTTATATGTAGCAGATATAAGTTTTATGCCCCCGCCATTAGGCGACAGTGGCATTAAGTTTTGCTTTTGTTTTACGTACGTCCGAAATTTTTGCCAAGGTTTTCTTGGCTTGTGTATGAAGGAATGATTTGATATTTAGTCTGAAGTTTAGGTATGATGAGTTATACTGTGTCTCCCCTTTTTAGCTCACCTGACCCAAAGGGTCAGTGTGAGCTATTGCCATCACTTGGCATCCGTCGTCCGTCCGTTAACTTTTCACATTTTCATCTTCTCCTCTGAAACCACTAAAGTAAATTCAACCAAGCTTTACAGGAATGATGTATGAAAGATTGCTCATTTCGTTACGATCAGATAAAAAACATGGCTGCCAGAGCGAAACTTAGGTTTAACAATGGATGGACCCTATGGGAAAAATCACCTTTTCATCTTCTGCTCAGAAACCGCTGAAGCAAATTCAACCAAACTTTACAGGAATGATGTACTAAGGCCAAAATTAAAATATTGTTTGTTTCCCCTTTTACGACCGACCCAGTAAAATCGGCCTGACCCGAAATTTTTTTTGACTTTCGTGAAAAAAAGATTTTTTTTCGGTCCGTTTCCGGAAACGGTAGACATAATTTTTCTCCCTTCTCGGAAGTCACCCGCTGTTATCAATGATATTCGGCTCATGCCTTTTCGGAAATTGTCAGATGTTATCATTGAGTTCAAGGTCAGAATCGAAATGGACAGCAAATGTTGCGTGTTTTGTCTCTCGGGAAGTATTTTATAGAAAACGCATTGAAAAAGGACATGAAATTAAAAAGCATGGAGGATTGTTTTGAGGATGTGACGGATGTTGTGAAAATGGTGCCCTGATCTGAAATTAATGTAGAGAAGAAGTCTGTAAATGTGACGTCGGTCTCGACGTACAAAACCTGAAAAGTTCTGCGATCTTGTTCACCCGGAGTATGGCAATTATAAAAGTACCGCGATCAGCCTTAATTGACACTAAATAAATATTTGAAATTTATGTTAAGGACCTGAGACAAGGAAGATTAGCTAGAGCAGACCTACCGAAAGAATTCAAGATGACAATGGGCGATCAGACAAATGAAGTCAGAAATTTTATCAATATTTCAGTTAAAGTAGAAATGCAAAGCCCCATACATTATTTAGTGACTAGGTTCGCAAAACTTCAGTGTATAGGGCTTCGTATTTCAACTTGAAATGAAATAATGATAATAATTTCTGACTTGTGTCGAGACTAAATGCCTTACCAAAATAAAAATACTGAGGGCAACCCAAGGTTTAAAAGAGCAAAAAATTAACTGTTATCCCACAATTTCTTAGCACTGAGTCAGGGATCTTCGCTCTCTATAAGGAGATATCTACCCCAAACTCAGTGCCTTCACAAAGCAATAGTGCAAAGACCCCTCTCTCACTTACTCCTATCTAAAGTTATTGATCCAACCTGATGACACTTCTGTTTTTAGGGGTTTGTGTTTATAGTATGCTGTGTTTGTTTCGTCTTCATTTACATACACTGTCTGTAAGTGATCCTTGGATTCTTGTATTCTGGATTTATGATTTTGGTTCTTGCTTCGATATTTATATGTAAATTTGTCCTACCCAACTTGGTGTTTTCTTAAAATGACAGTATTTCTCCTGGCCTCATTCTTGCATCCATCTTATCCAAAGATATTGAGCATTTTAGACCCCATCAACCTAAAGCTAATAAAATCAACCATTTCTTACATTGTTTTGTTTTAGACTTCTGTAGTGTATAGAGTCCCAAATTCCCATTGAAAGAGATGTATGCTTTCTATATATTTGAAGTATGGTGTTCTTGTTCTTGAAAAATTTTGACGTTTTTTTTTTTTTTGGTTATTTCCAAAAGTTATTCTTTCTACCAGTTGAAAGTGCCCACATCTCACTTTTTTTTAATGCCAAGTTTACTTGCAATTGAGTCAGTGAGTACCCCATCGTTGTTCATATGTTTTGATTGTCTCCTCTAATGGTCTTTTTGTCGGGCTTTAATTTACAGCTGTTGTAAGAACACCTTGACAGTTAATTTTATGTTTGTTGACAATCCCTCCTCATCCAAGAGTTAAATAACATGGATGTTACGTTGCTCAACATCTATCAATGAATGCTGCTCAAACCGGTGCTATGAGCCGTCTTGAACTGAACTCAATACCAATTATGAGGGAGGCCAGAGAAAAACTCATTGTTGAATGCCTTCAATATGGTGACTTCAAGATGAAGAACAATAATAAAACATTGTTCCATAATGCTTGGTTTTACCATATGTGTAGAAACTGTTTCATGTGCATTTACTCCATATTTTTTCACTGCTTGTTGCCAAGTTCTTCCAGATAGTATGTGTATATTAAAATAAACAGTGAATCCAGGACAATAACTGGCATTACTCTATCCAAAAAAATTGACCACTAATAGATCCAATTTAACCTATAATTAGTCAGCAAAAAATGCCAATAGAATCAGCCTTGCCAAGTTTTTCCAGGGAATAGGTGCATGCAAGAGCGAATTTTCTTTGAGTGTGTTATTCAACTACCGTTTTTTGGTGTGTATTAAACGCATTGGTGTATAAAACGCACCCCCTTTCTCAGAGGAAAAGAATCAGAAAAAATCTAGTTCGTGTGTAAAAAACGCACGTAAATTTTCAACAACATGTTCTGTCCAAAAATGTCTTGAGACGCCGAGAATTACCTTGTAGACTGAATAAATGGAAAACATGATGCTTTATTCACTTTATATTTAGAGGAATANCTATAATTAGTCAGCAAAAAATGCCAATAAAATCAGCCTTGCCAAGTTTTTCCAGGGAATAGGTGCATGCAAGAGCGAATTTTCTTTTAGTGTGTTATTCAACTACCTGTGAAAGTTCCATCATCAATAAATTGACATTTTTTGCAAAATATTTGTTTAGGAAAATGCTTCATATTTGTGAAATCATAATCATTTTATTTGCCCTTACATCTGTAAAAACATGGATGTTTATCAGTGTAAATGTGCCCTGCATATAGTGTCAGCAAATACATTCATAAATCAGGGTTCTTTTTTTTTTCAGAAAAAATACACCTCTACCTACCAAGTTGGTTCTTTGTTAGCAACAAAAAAAAAATATTTTACCTACCTACCTACCCACCACCTGGAGGGTAGGGCCGTAAAAGGGGAAACAAAAAATTTTTTAAGGTTGGCCTAAAGGTCCTTGACAATGATTGCTCATTTCGTTCCGATCCAACAAAAAACATGGCCGCCAGCACAGAACATAGTTTAACATTGGACCCTATGGGAAAATCATATTTTCATATTCTCCTCTGAAACAACTGAAGCAAATTCAACCAAACTTTACAGGAATGATATACTAAAGGTCCTTAACAATGATTGCTCATTTTGTTCCGATCCGACAAAATACATGGCCGCCAGCACGGAACATGGTTTAACATTGGACCCTCTGGAAAAATCACATTTTCATGTTCTCCTCTGAAACAACTGAAGCAAATTCAACCAAACTTTACAGGAATGATGTACTAAAGGTCCTTAACAAAGATTGCTCATTTCATTTGGATACGATAAAAAACATGGCTGCCAGCACAGAACATAGTTTAACAGTGGACCCTATGGGAAAATCACATTTTCATCTTCTCCTCTGAAACCACTGAAGCAAATTCAACCAAACTGTACAGGAATGCTGTACTAAAGGTCCCTCACAAAGATTGCTCATTTTGCTCCGATCCAATAAAAGACATGGCCGCCAGCACGGAACATAGTTTAACATTGGACCCTATGGGAAAATCACATTTTGATCTTCTCCTCTGGAACTACTGAAGAAAATTCAACCAAACTTTACAGGAATGATGTACTAAAGGTCCTTAACAAAGATTGCTCGTTTCATTTGGATCTGATAAAAAATATGGCTGCCAGTGCGGAACATAGTTTAACATTAGACCCTATGGGAAAATCTTATTTTCATCTTCTGCTCTGAAACCACTGAAGCAAATTCAACCAAACTTTACAGGAATTATGTACTAAAGGTCCGTAACAAAGATTGCTCATTTCGCTCTGATCCAATAAAAAACATGGCCGCCAGCAAAGAACATAGTTTAACATTGGACCTTATGGGAAAATCACATTTTCATCTTCTCCTATGAAACTACTGAAGCAAATTCAACTGAACTTTACAGGAATGATTGGCCTAAAGGTCCTTGACAATGATTGCTCATTTCGTTCCGATCTGACAAAAAACATGGCCACCAGCACGGAACATGGTTTAACATTGGACCCTATGGGAAAATCTTATTTTCATCTTCTGCTCTGAAACCACTGAAGCGAATTCAACCAAACTTTACAGGAATTATGTACTAAAGGTCCTTAACAAAGATTGCTCATTTCGCTCTGATCCAATAAAAAAAACATGGCCGCCAGCACAGAACATAGTTTAACAATGGACCCTATGGGAAAATCATATTTTCATCTTCTCCTCTGAAACCACTGCAAATTCAACCAAACTTTACAGGAATGATGTACTTAAGGTCCTTTACAAAGATTGCTAATTTTGTTCTGATCTGACAAAAAACATGGCTGCCAGTGCTGAACTTAGGTTTAACATTGGACCCTATGGGGAAAATCACATTTTCATCTTCTAAGGCCAAAAAAAAAATATATGTGTGTTTCCGGTTACAAGGTATTTGAAAATAGGGTCGGTAGGTCGGCATTAAGTTTTTTTGTTGTTTTTTTTTGCTTGGTATTTTTCGTCCGTTGCATTGTATGTTTGTCATTGCCGTATTTCCGGTGTTAAGTCATACCGCTAAAACAGTAAGTGTAACTCAGACGAGTAAAAATGGCGGATTTGACGACAGGAGTCAAGAATCCTGATGATTTTAACGATTCTTCGTGCATTTTCTGATGAATAATGCTAGCGGTTGTGGAAAAAGACTCATCTGAGTGGTGTTGCTTCCAACAAAACGGAAGACTACCGCTAAAACGATCGAGGTCACACAAGAACATTTTGAAGTATGGAAAAAAACGTTAGGGTCGGAAGGAAAAATTAGGGTCGGTCGGGTAACCGGAAACACACATATTTTTTTTTTTTGGCCTAATCTGAAACCACTGAAGCAACTTCAACCAAACTTTACAGGAATGATGTATGGTAGGTCTTTAACAAATATTGCTCATTTTGCAGCAATCAAATAGAAAACATGGCTGCCATCACGGAACGTAGTTTAACATTGGACCCTATGGGGAAAAATCACATTTTCATCTTCTCCTCTGATACCATGGAAGCAAATTCAACTTTGCAGGAATGATGTATAGAAGGTCCTTAACAAAAATTGCTCATTTCATTTTGATCCGACAAAAAACGTGGCCTCCACTGCAGAACATAGTTTAACATTGGAGCACAGTATGAGAAACATCTACTCTGAAACTATTCAAGCAAATTTATTTAAATATAAAGAAGGTCCTTTTCAAAAATTACTCATTTCAATAGGATCAGACAAAAACACTGGTGCTAATGGAGAGCATAGCTAAACATTAGACCCCACTGGTAAAAAACATCACTTTTGGTAATGCTTGGCATAGAAGCATTTTGTCAGGTGAGCGATACAGGCTCACTCTCTGAGCCTCTAGTCATTTCTGTGACTCATCTTCTTCCTGTTAGCGGTGGCATCCATGTCCCATGGACACATTTTTTTTTATAAAGGTAACATCAGGCAAGTGATAATCATTGTATTTGCAGTTTTCTTGGATACTTCTCCTCTGTAGATTGCTGCTGTAAACCCTAGATTTATCATTCACAAATTCTTGTTATGTGTGGATAATTGACAACTATTCTAAATTCAAGTTATTGAAAGATATAATCATTTCTGAACTGAAGACTTTCAAATTCAAGTTTCTTAAATGCTACACTAAAATATCTTAGATTAATTTGCGAAGAAATATTTTGATAGCCTAAATTGATTTATAGTTTTGGAACTAAAAATTGTATATATATAGATTCTTGAAGATGTAATTTTTTTTTAACAATATAGATTCTTGAAGATGTAATTTTTTTTTAACAGAATATGAAAAGATTGGTGGGGCTGCGGCTAAAGTGGAAGCAGAAGTTCAAAGGTATTATAACTTGTTCACAAAAACTCCAAGCCATGTTGAGCAATTAACAATTCTAACTGAAGGTTCATGGCAGTCTTAAATAACTAAATGATGGATGTTTGGGTATCTATTATGTCTCCATAGGAATAACATATAGACAGAAATTGAGAGAGAGAAAAAATACTTTGGTTTGTTACCATTATCAAAAGTGCATCCTTTTCTCCTTGTACAATTAATTCAGTATAGTTAGCTGAGATACATTTAATATGATTTAAATAAAAACTAAGTTACATTGTATATGTAAGTTAGAAGAAGAAAATGGTTTTGAAAAAATATATTAAGTAATTTTAGGCTAAGTTATTTCTTTAAGTACCAGTGCATTGGGATATTCATGTACATACATTTTGTACATGAACATGAATTTGTATACCAGTAACAGAAACATTACACATTTATGTAGACATTATAGGTACATGCATTTGATTTAATTTGAGCTTATTAAATAAAAATTTGTTTGAAAATAGGCACAATTATTTATGATATGTTACATCTGAACTGAAAAATTCATTTTCAGATTGCATAAAGAAATTATGGAAATAGGAGGATCTAAAATGAAGGCTGCTCAGCACAGAGTTGATGCCATTAGTGGACAGATTGATGAAGTGATGGGACAAATCACCAAACTACAAGTGGCTATTAAAACTGCACACAGGTTTGAACTGCTTCTTCTTGTTTTGAGTTACATGTATGTTATCATTTTTTGTATTGTTTCCTGTCCACTTGTCATAAACATTTTGAAGAATTTGTCATTTAGACTGGGCCATCTCAAACCAATCTTGAACTGCTCCATCACTAGAATATCTGTGTCCTTAATTAAACTTTTGAATAGACCAACAAGCAGCAAGACGAAGTATTGTGGTTTTGTGTAGAACAAACCACATCAATTATCCACTAATTCAAACAGTGGAGAGGATGTATATGTAAAATGTAAGTATTTACAGCAGAACTTTGATGGCTTGGACTACAATAGCTGGAACACCATAGATGTCTTGAACCCATTTACTTGTCCCTTAGTTGAAGTTTAAACATAGTTCTACCTCGATAGGTCGAACACCCCTCTTTCTCAAGCTGTTTTCATCAGTCCCTTTGGTGTTCGAGCCATCAAAGTTTAACTGTATATCTTTTGAAGTATCAGGCACGTGGAACCCTCTTCATTATTACACTGATATGCATGAGTGATTCAGATTAGAATTTAATGCAACCTTTAACCTACATTGTAAGTTATGTTCATGCTAGTTATGACAGATGCAGCATGAACTTTACTAATTCAGTATCCATTAAAAAAAAACCTTTGATGTAGGAACATCATATTGGTCCAGTGGTATTTTCTGACAGACAAAAATGTTGTGTAAGCTTGATCTCAATTTTGTAGTGTAGAGACCTTGAAAAGTTTTTATGAAAAGATCATTGTTTGGTGAATGATATTTCATACATAGATTTGTCTTGTTATGCAAGCCTCTACATGAACTTTTATTTGGATTTGTCCATTGGACAAGTGAACTTCAGATTTAATTGTCCTTGATAAATTGTTACTTGTCCACACAGTGCAGAATTTCATTTAACTTGAATTTTCGACTTGTCCTGTGGGCAAGTAGTTCTAAATTTTACTTGTCTCCTTCCAATTTGGACTGGTAGGGACAAGTTGGACAAGCCTTAATGTAAAGCCCTGTTATGACATTGTATTTCTAGTAACAAAATGATAAACATAAATGAAAACTGTGTACGCCTTCACAATTTATAGAGTTAAAATTTTAGTCGTTGTTTCTATTTATAGAAATTCAAAAAAGGCAGAAGATAAAGTAAAATCTGTTGAAGAAGAGATTGAGGAAAATAAAAACAAGATTGCAGAACTTGATAAACTGTTTAAAACATTAGAAGAAGATGCTACACAAGTGCTGGAATCATATCAGCAGTCTCAGGTATACAAATGGTATAAGTCTGATCATTACAAAGTTTATGCTATTGAAAAAAATAGCATGTATTTGACTTTAATACCTATATATGTGTATATATACTGGACTTTTCAAACTTGTTTACATGTATGTCTGAATAACAGCCCTACTTCCAACATGAAAATACAGAATTCCCCCCTTACAAATAATCTGTAAAAATTCTCAATGGAATCGAGCACACTTGATACATTTTTCTAATCTGTTAGAAGAGAGGTATGGAATCACAATAAATCTTTTTCTTCACTAATCATTTAAAAATACAGTCGAACTTCAATAAGTTGGAGACATCCCAGGTATGAGTTAGGACAATTTTTTCCTAGTGAGATCAATGACAGACAAGAACATAACGTGGTCTATTTTCATTAAATGCATTTCTCGTCAATGTACACATTGTAACTGTTGCACTTTTGTGGAGAAAAATGTTAAAAAATATTTTGATATTAAACAAACATTATACATGTAACATGAATGCACTCTTAAATTTTAAAAACAAACAGAAAGCCCAAAATAGAAATATCAAACACTATGTATTATGTAACGGGTAAGTGTGAATTTAAAATTTCAAAATGAAACTGTTGAAATGAAACTAGTAATAAAAATTTCTGAAGAAACTATGAACTGTTTGGCATTGAGTTGAAAAGCTGTTTCTTCAAATTGATGCTGTCATTATTATATTAGTCCTTATAATCACAAATTATTATCCCCTCGTCCAACGAAGTTGGGGAGGGGATATAGCGTTTGACCCGTTTGTCCGTACGTTCAAACTTAAGACCATATATCTTTTGAATAACAAGTCGTAGATGGACAATGTTTTGTCCATGGATGCATCTTGAAGAGTACTTGAGGTTGATATATAGAATAGGTGGATTTGACCTACATTTCATGCATGAATGACTCAGGTTNAAGTTTTTGTAAGAGTCCATATCTGGGATACTACAACTTGTAGAGGAATAATATTTTGTATGTAGATGCGTCTTATAAAGTTATGAAGCTCCAGATAAAAATTAGGTCCCTTTGACCTACATTTCATGCATGAGTGACTTAGGTTAAAGTTTTTGTAAGAGTCCAGGTCTGAGATACTACACCTCGTAGAGGAATAATATTCTGTACGTTGATGGGTCTTGTAAAGTTAAGAAGCTCCAGACAAAAATTGAGTCACTTTGACCTACATTTCATGCATGAGTGACTTAGGTTAAAGTTTGTGTTACAGCCTCTATTTTAGATACTACAACTTGTAGAAGAATAACAGTTTGTATGTAGATGTGTTTGTAAAGTTAGGAAGCTCCAGATAAAAATTAGGTCACTCTGACCTACATTTCATGCATGAGTGACTTAGGTCAAAGTTTTTGTAAGAGTCCAGATCTGGGATACTACAACTCGTAGAGGAATAATATTTTCTATGTAGATGCATCTTGTAAAGTTAAGAAGCTCCAGATAAAAATTAGGTCACTTTGACCTACATTTCATGCATGAGTGACTTAGGTTAAAGTTTTTGTGAGAGTCCAGATCTGGGATACTACAACTCGCAGACTTGCCTACCCTTACGATTTTGGTGTAAGGCTTACTATTTTCAATGCCATCTTACACCCTTACGATGGTTTACAATTTCCTTATGATTTGTTCAATTTGCGGTATTTCCAGAATTTTTTCAGCTCCGGTCCGTTATTTTATTCCGGTTCCGTGTATTATAGTTAAATTCGGCATTTCCGGTAATAAAAAGAATGTAAAAAACAATTTCTTTTAGACAAGAATTCTAGGCTTCCATCTAAGAAAAAATGTATTCTTGGTGGGAGTATTGTGTAACTTCATAATGTGCATTTCATTTAAAGGTAAAGTTTCCATTTTAAAACATGTTTTTTTGCATTAAAAAGTGCCTTACTATTTTCGATCTCAGATTACAATTTTTGATCAAGTAACTTACTATTTTTGACCAAGACGGGTAGGCAAGTCTGAACTCGTAGAGGAATAATATTCTGTATGTAGGTGTGTCTTGTAAAGTTAAGAAGCTCCAGATAAAAATTGAGTCACTTTGACCTACATTTCATGCATGAGTGACTTAGGTTAAAGTTTGTGTTACAGCTTGGATTTTAGATACTACAACTTGTAGAAGATTAATCTTTCATCAGTAGATGCATATGCTATAGGTATGAGGCTCCTGATTGAAATAAGGTCACTACATTTCTTGCATGGCTGGCTCAGATTTAAGTAACAAGCCAGATCTTGAATGGTACAACTTCCTTGAGTGCTTATAATACTAGACAAACATTCAATAAACGGGCGAGGGGGTTAGCTGTCGTTTCCGACTGCCCCATCTCTTGTTTTATTTCAAATTTATTTACACTGTCATTTAAATTTGCTCGGAGAAAAGATCAAACAACAGCGCAGTTCTGCTTGGACATGCTTATCTGACAAGTCACATTTACACGCAAGAAATCTAATTAATTAATTATTGACAATGATGTGTAGACAATTTATTGGGAATTTTACTGTTCTTTCTCGAATGCATAAATAAACTTCAACATATCGAGGTAAAATTGTGTCCGACATTTCTGTTGGGACCAGATATTTTACTAGAGTTATCTGAGATTTCATGCATTAATCAAGTGGAAAATTTGACAGGACCGACAATTTACTTTTGACACATCAGAGTTTTTGAGACAACCGAGTTCGACATAACGAGATTTGACTGTAGTCACAATAGGTTAGGGAAAAGGAAACAAATTTCTTTAAACTTTATGAAGCAATTTTCCAGTATGTGGTTCCTCTACTAGGAAAATACCATTAACAAATCACTTTAAATTCTCAAGACATAAAGCAAGTTGGATCCAAAAGCATAATGAAAAATGAAATATTTCAAAGTAGTATGACAGTAAATGACAGAATGAGGGAAAGAGAGGGATGCAGTTGCCTCTTCTGATGACATAGATCAAACTGAAAATGTTTGATGCTGTCTATCTGAAACCCTTTGATGTTGATCAGCTTCTCTTGTAAAGACATGCACTGGACGTTTTTTCCTTGGTAACTGTCAGTGAATCATGAAAGTTGTTACAGTACAGCCCATAATTGTGAAAGGCAGGGGAAAGAAAGATTACGCCTTAAATTAAGAATGATTAAATCTTACTGTATATTTGATGCTCATTCAAATTTTAAGTTTGCATGGCAATGAAGCAAATAATGAAATACAAAAATAAAAAAAAATTACCTTTATCTTTATACAGGAAAAAATGAAAGAAGCAGAAAATGCCTTAAATGAAATAAAGAAGGAAGTAGCCAAGCTTGAAGAGGATGAAAATAAGCTTCAAAAAGATGTGGTTGATGTAAAACATGAACTGGAAAAATTTGAAAACATCATGAAATCTAACCAACAAAAAATTAAACATTGGAAAAAAGAGGTTGGTAGATAATTTTATTAAGTTCTGGATCTTGGACATTGTTTTTATACCCTGTCACATGTAGTGGCGAGGTATTATGTTATTTTATATCCTGTCACACATAGTGGCGAGGTATTATGTTATTTCATACCCCGTTACACGTAGTGGTGAGGTATTATGTTATTTTATATCCTGTCACATGCAGTGGCGAGGTATTATGTTATTTTATACCCTGTCACACGTAGTGGCGAGGTATTATGTTATTTCATACCCTGTCACACATAGTGGCGAGGTATTATGTTATTTTATACCCTGTCACACGTAGTGGCGAGGTATTATGTTATTTTATACCCTGTCACATGTAGTGGCGAGGTATTGTGTTATTTTATACCCTGTTACACATAGTGGCGAGGTATTATGTTATTTTATACCCTGTCACACGTAGTGGCGAGGTATTATGTTATTTTATACCCTGTCACATGTAGTGGCGAGGTATTGTGTTATTCTATACCCTGTCACACATAGTGGTGAGGTATT
>MJUU01039864.1:59049-80090 GCA_002080025.1 Modiolus philippinarum
TTGACCGCCATTTTCAAAATGGCCGCCAAAAAAGGCGGGAAAATTCAACATTGTCCGATTTCAATGAAATTTGGTTTCCAAATAGATCTTGATGTTGCGAGTTCAAATCCGGTGTTGAAAATTGTTCCTTGACCGCCATTTTCAAAATGGCCGCCAAAAAAGGCGGGAAAATTCAACATGGTCCGATTTCAATGAAATTTTGTTTCCAAATAGATATTGATGTTGCGACTTCAAAACCGATGTTGAAAATTGTTGGTTGGCCGCCAAAAAAGGCGGGAAAATTCAACATTGTCTGATTTCAATGACATTTGGTTTCCAAATAGGTCTTGATGTTGCAACTTCAAAACTGATGTTAAAAATTGTTCATTGACCGCCATATTTAAAATGGCTGCCAAAAAGGCGGGAAAATTCAACATTGTCCGATTTCAAAGAAATTTGATTTCCAAATAGATTTTGATGTTGCGACTTCAAAATCGATGTTGAAAATTGTTTGTTGACTGCCATTTACAAAATGAGGTCTTGACTTCAAAACTGGCGTCGAAAGTGGTCCCTAGCAAGAACGTTTTTTATCAAAAAAGCCCAACAAAGAAATATAACAAAACATGATCAGACTTTAAAAACAGTTCGAGATATTGGAGGTGTTCGACCTACGAAAGTTTGAGAAACTGAAGATCAACTGTATAACTTACATTGTTACTTTGATTGTGGCAACTGAAAGCCATGTGAGCGATACAGGCTCCTGGGAGCCTCTGGTTTATTTTTCATCAGATTTTGATGGGATTTTTCTCTTTGGATTCCTTTTAACATTAGGTTTAAGTAGTAAGTGATATATTTGACGTATCTGTTACTGTTTCTATTTAAGGGGCCAAACAGGGCCAAAATTACAGTTGTTCAAATAACCTAAAATTTTAATTTACATCAGATTTTTTCTTTGGATTTCTGTTGATGTAACTTAGCTTTTAGTTGGAAGTCAACAAATTTCGCATAGCTCTTACCATTTCTGATCAACAAGGGATCAAAAGTGCTGATTTTTATTTTCCCTACTAATGTCCATCTCCTTATTGTGTCCATCAAATGCCTGTATCAAGCTTTATTTTGAATTACACTTATTCAAATTTCAGTGGTCGACATGCTGCGGTCGTATCATGCTGCGCTCGGCGTAGCCCTTTATTAGCTCACCTGGCCTAAGAGGCCATGTGAGCTATTGCCATCACTTGGCGTCCGTCGGTGTCCGTCCGTCCGTCCGTCCGTCGTAAACTTTTTCAAAAATCTTCTCCTCTGAAACCACTAGGCCAATTTTAATCAAACTTGGTCTGAATCATTACCAGGGTATCTAGATTCAAAATTGTGTTTGATTAGCCCGAGGACCAAACAACATGGCTGCCGTTACTAAAAATAACACATAGGGGTAAATTGCTGTTTTTGGCAAATAACTCGAAAACCGTTATAGATATCAAAAATCTGATGGAGTAAAAGTGATCAGCATGGTAAGATCTACCTGCCTTGCAATTTTGAAGAAAATCTGATTACTAGTTTTGGAGATATTGCCCTTTTTCCGAAAATTTTTCAAAATTTTAATGTTTTTATTTTTTTCTCAAAGAAACTATAGCAGATAGAGGTCTACTTCAAATTGCAAAAATGTTTAGCATATCAAGATCTACCCACCCTTAAATTTTGGAGAAAATCCAAAAACCCTTGTAGGAGTTACTGCCCTTTTTTCACAGAATTTTTAAAATTTTCATATTTTTTGTCTTTTATTTCCAAAACTAAAGAAGATGAAGGTTAAGTGTAAATTGATAAAATGTTTGCCATGCTGTGGTGACTTCAAAAGTGGTGTTGAAAATCGTTCAATGACCGACATTTTCAAAATGGCTGCCAAAAAAAGGCGGGAAAATTCAACATTGTTAAATTTCAATGAAATTTGGTTTCCAAATAGATATTGATGTTGCGACTTCAAAACCAGTGTTGAAAATTTTTTGTTGACCGCCATTTTCAAAATGGCCGCCAAGAAAGGCGGGAAAATTCAACATTGTCCGATTTCAAGGAAATTTGGTTTCCAAATAGATATTGATGTTGCGACTTCAAAAACTGATGTGGAAAATTGAACATTGTCCAATTTCAATGAAATTTGGTTTCCAAATAGATATGTAGGGATGTGTTTCTTCACAATATGAGAAATATGTTTAAACTAGATTATAAAGGGGAACCCTTGCCAAAATGCAAAGGGGGACTTTGAATGTTTTGATTTCAGCAATATGTATTATCTGAATTACAAGGGGAACCCCTGCCCAAATTTTTTTTGTATGATGGTCTGAAATGGGTTGTAATGGATAGTGGGGCTTTAAATTACAATGGAAACTGCTGAATTTATTTGCCCAATTGGAATTATACTTGGTGATAACTGTCCATTGTCGGTACCTTTTGAAGAATGTTTCTGGTAAGTCCACATGTATTCCAAGGTGGCCGCCAGCAGGGGACATAATTTAACATTGGACCCTATGGGAAAAACACATCCAAAGATATTCTTCTCTGAAACTACTTGGTCAGTTGGAATCACAACTTGGTCACAAAAGGCCTTTAATGGTCTTCTTAAAAAATTGTGTCTGACAAGTCTTCACCTCATCCAAGATGGCCACCGCCGGGAACTGTTGTTTAACTTTGGACCCTATGGGGAAAACACGTTTGAAGATTTTCTCCTTTCAAGCTTGTAGAACTTTAACGTTGGGTTATTTGGGCTGTAGTTTATGCCAGTCATGGACCAGGTGAGCTATACAGGCTCTTGAGAGCCTCTAGTTCATTATTAGTTCACCTGGCCTAAAAGGCTATGTGAGCTTTTGCCATCACTTTGCTTCTGTCCGTCTGTCCGTCATCCGTCAACAATTTTAAAAATCTTCTCCTCTGAAACCCCTAAGCCAATTGTTACCAAACTTGGCCTGAAGTATCACCAAGGTATGCAGTTTAAAAATTGTGTTTGATTAGTCCGAAGACCAAACAACATGGCCGCTGTTGCTTAAAATAGAACATAGGGGTAAATTGCTGTTTTTATACGACCGCAAAAATTTTGCGGTCATATTATGTTATGGCGCAGTCGTCGGCGTCTGTGGCCAGCATAACTTTGTTTCTAGTGGACGGATCATCTTCAAATTTCAGTATGTGGTTTCTTTGCATAATGGATATCCCGGGTTTTAATTTCGGGTTTATGGCCCCACCCGTTTCAGAAAAAGGGGCCAAAAAGGGGTAAAATTGGGTATTTTTGTGTCTGTGGCCAGCATAACTTTGGTTCCAGTGAACAGATCATTTTCAAATTTTAGTATGATGTTTCTTGGCACATGCTTTAGCCCGGGCTATAATTTTATGTTCCTTGCCCCGCCCGTTTTAGAAAAAGGGGCCAAAAGGGGTAAAATTGGTTGTTTTCACATATTTGACTGTAGATTCTTTATTATTTATCGGATTTTGATGGGGTTTCTTTCAGTAAACTCCTTAGAAAATTTCCAATCTGAAGTATGCCCTACGGATTTCACGTGGCATGTACCGTTCGCGAGATAAATGGGGCCCAAAAGGGGCGAATTTCAAAAATTTCATTTTTTTATTTTTAGTCCGATTTTGATGCAATTTTTTCTAAAGGATTCCTGATGAAAAATTATCGAAGCGCTCTACTATTAGATTTTTGGTAACTTGTTTCCTTACCCAGCTATGAGGGGCCGAAGGGGGCCAAAATCATAAATTTACAGATAACCAAAAAATTTTATTTTTCATCGGATTTCGATGGGATTTTTTTCTTTGGATTCCTCTTGATGTAAGCTTTCAGTACTATGTCAACCGATTTGGCGTAGCTCTTACCGTTTCCGAGCTATGAGGGGCTGAAGGGGCCAAAATTATAAATTTACAGATATTCTAAAATTTTTATTTTTTGTCGGATGTCGATGGGATTTTTTTTCTTTGGATTCCTCTTGATGTAAGCTTTCAGCAGTATGTCAACAGATTTGGCGTATCTGTTATCGTTTCGGAGCTATGAGGGGCTGAAAGGGGCCAAAATTGTAAAGTTACAGAAAACCTAAAATTTTTATTTTTCATCGAATTTCGATGGGATTTTATTCTTTGATTCCTCTTTATGTAAGCTGTCAGCGGATTTGGCGTAGCTCTTACCGTTTCCGAGCTATGAGGGGCTGAAGGGGGCTAAAATCGTAAATTTACAGATAACCTAAAAAATTTATTTTTCGTCGGATTTCGATGGGATTTTTTTCTTTGGATTCTACTTGATGTAAGCTTTCAGTAGTATTTTAACGAATTTGACGTAGCTCTTGCCATTTCGGAGCTATGAGGCCCCGAAGGGGGCCAAAATCGTAAATTTACAGATTACCTTAAATTTTTATTTTTCATCGCATTTAGATGGGATTTTTTTCTTTTGATTGTCAATGGATTGGGCGTAGCTCTTACCGTTTCTGAGCTATAGAGGGTCAAAGAGGAATCATAAGATGTCATAAGAGCTAATTTTTATTTTCCCTAGTTTGTGTCCAGCTAATTACTTGGTCAATCTCCTTATTGCGTCCATCTAATTATTGTGTCAAGCTCTTTCCTATGTCCATACTCACTTTAAATTACACTTTTTCAAATTTCAGTGGACGACATGCTGCGTTCGTATCATGCTGCGCTTGGCGTAGCCCTTTATTTGCAAATAAGTCAAAAACCGTTACAGATATCAAAAATTTGACATGATAAAAATGATCAGCATGGCGAGATCTACCCGCCCTGCAATTTTGATGAAAATCTGAAAACCTGTCTTGGAGTTATTGCCCTTTTTCCGTAAAATTTAAAAAAATTTTGTGTTTATGTTTTATTTCAAAAAGTGTAACAGATAGAGGTCAAGTGTAAAGTGGAAAAATGTTCAGCATATCAAGATCTACCCATCCTGAAATTTTGAACAAAATCCAAAAACCCTTGTAGGAGTTATTGCCCTTTTTTCCACAGAATTTTAGAAATTTTCGTTTTTTTCGCCTTTTATTACCAAAACTATAGAAGAGGAAGGTTAAGTGTAAATTGATAAATGTTTGCCATGTTTGGCGACTTCAAAACTCGCCGTTCAAAATTGTTTATTGACCGCCATTTTCAAAATGGCGGCCAAAAAAAGGCGGGAAAATTCAACATTATCTGGTTTCCAAATAGATATTGATGTTGCGACTTTATAACCGGTGTTGAAAATTGTTTGTTGACCGCCATTTTCAAAATGGCCACCCAAAAAAAAAGCATGAAATTTCAGCATTGTCCAATTTCAATAAAATTTGGTTTCCAAATAGATTTTGATGTTGCGACTTCAAAACCAGTGTTGAAAATTGTTCATTGACTGCCATATTCAAAATGCCACCAAAAAAAAGGCGGGAAAATTCAACATTTTTGGATTTCAATGAAATTTGGTTTGCAAATAGGTATTGATGTCGCAACTTCTAAACTGATGTTAAAAATTGTTCATTGACCGCAATTTTCAAAATGGCCGCCAAAAAAGGCAGGAAAATTCAACATTGTCTGATTTCAATAAAATTTGGTTTCCAAATAGATATTGATGTTGCGATTTCAAAACCAGTGTCGAAAATTGTTCATTGACTGCCATTTACAAAATGATAACTGGTGTCGAAAGTGGTCCTTACCAAGAAAATTTTTTGTCAAATAGGCCCAACAAATAAATATAGTAAAACATTATCAGACTTTAAATACAGTTCAAGATTTTGATAGTGTTCGAGCTAACTAAGTTGGAGAGGTTGAAGTTCTTGATTAAGGCAAATGATAGCCAGGTGAGAGATACAGGCTCCTGGGAGCCTCTGGTTTGTCATATCAAAAACCCTAATTTTAGGCACTTTTCAAACCTAAATATTTCAAGGAGGATCAATACATATCAAATGCAATTTTGTATGAGGTTAAGTTTGGAACATAATTGACCATATCCTAAACAGTTTTAAAAATTTACATAAATTTGAAGTCAGAACCAGGCTAACAAAGATTTCAAGAAATTGACCTTTTTTCAATGCAAATTTTTGACAAAAAATATGCCAAATTTGTCATTTTCAGCCTCAATTTGTAGAAAAAGCACCAACTGCATATACTTGTTAGGACTATTATTTCATCAAGCTCAGTTAGTAGTCCAAAATGTATAAAAATCTCGGTGGGGTAAGAATAAGTGTCTCAGGAAATTAATGTTAAGTTGGTTACCACGGACACAGGGCAAAAAAGGCCATTTCTGAGCGAGACTGTATAGGTATGTGAATAGTGTGTATAGGAAGTTACACCAAATCACTGTGCATTATATCTCAGATAAGACATCCTTCAAATTTATTATAACCTTGAAACAATTTCAAGGTCAAGGTTCTTATTGTTAAGGTCAACTAAAAAGTGAGCATTTTTAAAAGATCAATTAAAAAAATCAATTTTTAATTGACCTTGAAGACGAGCTAAATGACCTTCAAATCATTCAACGTTTATCATATGTAAAGGTGTATAAATGTATGAGGAACAGTATTGATATCTAGGGTCAGGTAAGTGGTAATTACATAATATACAGTTTTCATAGAAATGGCCAATTTTGCCTTGTTTCCATAGTAACTCATCTTTAGCATTGCTGTTCTAGGACACTTATTCTTACCCCACCAAGATTTTTATATTTATTTATAACTAACCAAGCTGTATATGACAATGGTACTATTAAGTATATGTAATTGGTGCACTTCCTGAAAATTGACCTTGAAAAATGATAAAATATGCATAATTTTGTCAAAAAATTGCAGTAAAAAAATGAATTTCTTGATATATTCGACAGCCTCGTTCTGACTTCATATTTATACAAAGTGTAAAAACTTTTTTTGAGATGGTGAATTATGCTCCAAATAAACATAAAAAATTAAACATGAAATGTTTTTCCTTGGAAAAAATGGGTTTGAAAAGTATATTTTAGGGTTTTTGAAATGGCCCAAAGTTGCATTCGTGGTTACCATGGCAACAGAGGTCAAAAGAAGAAACTTACATTATTTTTGTGACTCATGGTTTAATTTCAACATATAAAATGAAATTCAGCCAAATCTGTGACATGCCATTTCCGGGTAATTCTGGTCCTTACAGAGAATCCATGTTAAAAAGTTTTTAGGATGTGTATTTTCCCAAAAGGCTTTTGAAGGCTATCTTGTATCAGACTTGAGGGACAATCTTATGAATATAATGGTGTTTTGAACTTTCCTTTCATGAACTTTGTCTTGCAGACACAAATGTCGTAACCAGGGTATCATACATTATATAAACCTTGAGCTGAAGTTTTAAATAACGGCAAAAATTTTCAGTGATAAAAAAGAGAGGTCAAGGTTATATAATGTATGATGTCCTAGTAATGACACGTGTCTGCAAAGTACCTAAAATTCCTCTTTAGCTCATCAAGGATGAGCTTTGGCATCTCCCATTTGTTGGAAACTTTTCATTCAAAGATCTAGTCTTCTACTACTCTGAAACCAGTTGGCTCCCTTTGAAAAGTATGTATGACAGTCGGATTCAAGTCCAACAAGTCAGTGCGGTAATTTTGTTATTACCCCTATTCACATCAAAGATGGCTGCGAACAGGTAACATTTAATAATCGGTGAACACTATGGAAAACATAAAAAACCTCATTTGAAACCACAAGACCAGTCTTAAAAAAATTGTGTCCAGCAAGTCTTCGCTTAGTACAAAGTGAAACATATTTCTAGACAGAGACATTTAAATACGTGTTTTATATGTCTCTGTTCTAGATTGGACCTTATGGGAGAGTACATTTAAAGATTTCTACTCTCAAACTACTTAGCCAGTCCGTACTTCATCCAAGATGGCAGCCAGGTGGACAAAAAGGTCAGTATTAGACTATAAAATATTTAAAGGTCTCTGAAAAACCATGACTTTTTGGAATAAAACTTGACACCTTTAGAAAATGTGTCTGGCAAGTCTCCACCTTGGCTGCCATCAGAGAACATAGTTAAACCCCGTCACAAAGTTTCGGGGTATATCTGTCCACACTTCTTGCAAGCAAAACACTTCCTAAACCAGAAGGATTTTAATGAAACTTTACACAAAGGAAGGACACTATATGGAGATGTGCATGGAGGAATATAAATAATATCCAAAACGAGGAAGGGGAGATAGTCTTTCTTTGACTTTTTGTTGATTCCCTCTGTATGGGTTACCTCGTAAGCTCAACTCCTCTTAAACCATTGGAAGGATTTTGATGAAACTTTACACAAAGGAAGAACACTATGGAGAAGTGCATGAAGGAATATAACTACTGTCCAAAACTAGGAAGGGGAGATAATTTGACTGACTTTTTGTTGATTCCTTCTGGACAGATTACTTTGTAAGCACAGCTCTTAAATGGCTTTGAAGGATTTTGTTGAAACTTTACACAAAGGAAAGACACTATGAGACATGCTTGAAGGAATATAATTATTGTGCGAAGCCAAGATTAGTAGATGATTTGACTTTGACTTTTTGTTGATTCCCTATGCATGGATTACCTTTTAAGCGCAACTCCTTTTAATTAATTTGAATGATTTTGATTAAATATTTTATGCAAGGATATGGGATAAATGAACATGAGACCATACACATTTGTTAACTCCAACTGCAATAATTTTAATGAGCTGTATGGCCATTTCGGAAATTACTTCCTCATCAGCAGCACTAGAACTCAAATAAAGGAAATCCATAATTTCAAAAATTGTTTAAAATGCATAAAACCAAACGAAATCTAAATAATCAGTAATATCAAATACAGCTAAGGACAAAACTACGATGGAGGGAGTTTATCCTTCGGTTTTAGAATTTACATAATTTTGATAATAGTAATTGAACAAAGTGTACACATGAGATATTATCTCATGTACAAGAACACCATATCTAAGAAAAATAAAGAGCATACATCTCTACAACGGGGAATTGTTTTACCAACTCCACACTGCAATAAAAGACAAACTCCTGTATTAAATATTTTATGAAAGGATATGGGGTAAATGAACATGAGACCATAACACATTTGTTAACTCCAACTGCAATAATAATTATTGTGCGAAACAAAGAAGCGGAGATGATTTGACTTTGACTTTTTGTTGATTCCCTATGCATGGGTTGCCTTTTAAGTGCAACTTCTTTTAATCAATTTGAAGGATTTTGATTAAACTTTACAGAAAGGAAAGACATTATATGGAAATATGCATGTAGGACTTGAATTATTGTACGAAACCAGGAAGGGGAGATAATTTGACTGTGACTTTCGTTGATTCCTTCTGCAATGATTTTTTTTCAAAGAAATAATTCAAAGCCTAGATATTGTTAAATCAAGCTGTGGGAGAAACATACTTTTTTCATTGTAATCCTCTTGAAAAGTTGCTTTCAAAATGTAATGAAATTTCTCTAATGCCTCAGAGACCAAAAGGGTGAATTTTATATTTGTCTGATTTCAACAGGATATTTTCATTAGTTCTTTCTTGAAGATTATATCATTGTGTCGATACTTGTATAGTGTCCCCACTTGTACTGTGTCCACACCTGTATTTTGTCCTCGCCAACTTAATTTTGCACTTACCATATCAATTGAGGGTTTAATGAGCAGGAGGTATATTTGATTGCCATTTGGCGACAGCTCTTGTTAAACATCGGATCACCTTTTAAGTTCGCCTCAACGAAGTTGAGGGGGTCTACTGGAGTACCCCGGCGTTCGCATCCGCATTTAGGTTTATATCTTAGTAACTATGTAGGGTAAGGTCATCAAACTTTGCATGCAGGTGCATCTTGGGTTGACTCATCCTCCAAAGAAAATTAGGTCTCTGACCTATATTTTCTGCATGAGTGGTTTACATTCAAGTTTACATCCGAGTTCATATCTCAGTCACTTTACATGGTAGGATCACCTAACCTTGCACATGCATGCATCTCTGATGGTAGCTCAGCATTCAGGCAAATTAGGTCACTTTGACTAACATTTTCCGCTTTAGTGACTTACATTCAAGTTTATGTCTGCGTTCAGATCTCAGTCACTTTACATGGCAAGATCATCTAACCTTGTACATGAAATCATCTCTGATGGCAGGTCAACATCCAGGTAAAATTAGTTCACTTTTACCTACATTTTCTGCTTGAATGACTTACATTCAAGTTTATGTCCCAGTTCAGATCCAAGTCACTGTACATGGTAGGATAATCTAACCTTGCATATGCATGCATCTGTGATGGTAGGTCAGCATCCTGGAAAAATTAGGTCACTTTAACATATATTTTCCGCTTGAGTGACTTACATACAAGATTATGCCCAAGTTCAAATCTCAGTCACTGTTTATGGTAGGATCATCTAACCTTGCATATGCATGCATCTGTGATGGTAGGTCAGCATCCAGGCAAATAACTAAATACAGAAGTTACTGTGAATTTAGGTTCTGCATATACGCATTTCGACAACTTATGTCTCTTCAGTGCAGATAAAATCTAAACGTTTGGAAGACCATACACTCAAAAATGTTAAAAACTAATACCCAATATAATCTAAATGTGAAGCCAAAAGTCAACTTAGGACAGAGCTTTGCACGAGGGAGATACTCCTTAGTTTTCAACAAAATTTACAAAAATTTAGATATTGCAAGGTTACAAAGGGAATCGGCTTTCGGGTCAGCACCGAAGTACTGACTACTGGGCTGGTGAATACCCTCAGGGACTAACAGTCCACCAGCAGAGGCATCGACCCAGTGGTAACAAATAACTAAATACCGAAGTTACTGTGAATTTGAACTATATTTTGGGCTTGAGCGACTTACATTCAAGTTTAGGCCCAAGTTCAGATCTCTGGTACTGTACATGGTAGGATGATCTTGCATGCATGTGCATGCATGTTATGATAGGTCAGCATCAAGACAAAAGTAGGTATCTTTAACCTACATTTTATGCATGATCAACTTTTTTAATGAATACATCCGAGTTCATATCTCAGTAACTGTATATTGTAGAGGGTGGGTATCGGGGGTATGGTCCTGGAATCATGCGGAAATAACTGTCAAATCCCATATTCCCGAAAAAATAAAATTTTCAATCCCGATTCCCCAAAAAAGACAAAGCAAATCCCGGTTCCCGTTAAGTTTAATCCCGAATTCCCGCTGAATAAAATGGCCAATCTCGGTGTCCCATACAAGGTCCCCCCGCCCCTCATTGTAGGTTCATGTAACCTTGCATATGCATGCATTTTTGATAGTAGGTCAGCATCTAGTCAAAATTTGGTTGCAGTGACAATGTGCCTTAACAAATTGGATCCCATGTGAAGTCACATGGAGGGCCTTTTAGAGACTCAAGAGACTGAGCCTGTATCTCTTACCTGACAAACTGCTTATAAGCAATATCAATATGCAACTGATTTAGGCATATCTACTTTCCAATGTGCTCAGAAGATGTGTAATCAGAAAATAAAGCTTCAGTTCCATCCCTCTTCATTTAACATGAACTTGACTTTACAATCAACTTTTACCTGAAGCTGAACACTTTTTAGCTGGTCTCACAAAGTGACGGGGCAGATGCTGTTCATGACCTTCATTAGCATTTGGTTTTGAAAGAATGATTGAAGTCTATTACTGCGTGCTGACATGTCCAGCATTAACCATATTGGTATGTATGATGCATTTTTTGGATCACAACTACAATGCATGCTTAGAAGGCTGTCTGTGACCTACATTTAACATATTAGCAACTCAGTCAGGTTAAATGGTTGAAGTCCATTCCCACCCCCCACATCAACCATATTGTTATGCATGATAAATCTTGGTATGACAATTGCAATGTATACTTTGTTGTTCATGTTCATGTTATGTGGATTTGTTCAACATTTAGCAAATAAATTACTCTCAAATTGGTGCTAGAGACCATCTTGAACTTACTATGAGGTAGGATTGTTTGCTGTTTGTTAAAGGCCTCATGATGACTTCAAGATGAACAACAATGGAAGTGTTAATTGTTCCATTTGCTTAATCTTGCCATGTATTTATCGAGGTTTTGTCACATGTACATTAACTCCATATCTCCCAATTTTACTTGCCAAGTTCTCTTACAATCGACATGATGAGTGTTCTGTGATAATTATGTCTCCCCTTCGACCAAGGGAGACATATTGTTTTACCCTTTGTTCTTCTCATACAATCGTATCCGGCTCATAACTTTTTTGTATTTTGACCTAGACTAAAGATATTTGGCATGTGGGTGTATTATCATGAGAAGTTGTGTCGCGTACCAGTGACCTTGACCCTTGACCTTGAGGTAAAATTACTGAAATTTTTATATGTTGGCCTGTCCGGGCCAGATCTCTTCTTCTTTTGACCTAGAATTAAGATATTTGGCATGTAGTTGTATCATCATGAGAAGGTGTGTCACGCAAGTTAGTGACCATCATTTGACTTTGACCTTGAGGTCAAATTACTGAAATTTTTACCTGTTGGCTTGTCCGGGCCAGAACTTTTTTTAACTTTTGACCTAGAATTAAGATATTTGGTATGTGGGTGTATAATCATGATGAGGTGTGTCATAGTGACCTTGACACTTGACCTTGAGGGCAAATTACCGAACCAGAACTTTTTCATCTTTTGACCTAGAATTAAGATATTTGGCACGTAGGTGTATCATAGACCATTTGTCAAGTACCATAGTGACCTTCATATGACTTTGACCTTAGACCTTGAGGCCAAATTACTGAAAATGGCCTCTCTTGTCCAGAGACTCATCTTTAAACCCAGACTTAAGATATTTGGCATGTGGGTGTATTATTATGACAAAATGTGTGGCATACCATAGTGACCTTCATGTGACCTTGACCTTTGACCTTGAGGTCAAATTACGGAATAGTTTTGCCCCATGGCAAGTTTTTTTCATCTTTTGACCTAGATTGAAGATATTTTGCATGTCGGTGCAGCATCATAACATAGTGTATCATATATCATAGTGACCTTAATGTGACCTTGACCTTGAGGTCAAATTACTGAAATTGGCCTGTGGTGGCAAGCACTGTTTCATCTTTCGACTTGGACTGAAGATATTTGGCATGTATGTGCATCATCATGAGACCGTGCTTCACATATCATAGTGACCTTCATATGACCTTGACCTTTGTTATTGATGTCAAATTAATGAAATTGGCCTCTTAAGGTCAGACTGGGACTAATATATTGTCAATATATTAGTCCCAGGGTCAGACTATCATCTTTTGACCTAGACTTAAGATATTTGGCATGAGGATGTATTTAACATGAGAAGTTGTGTCACGTACCACTATGAACTTCATGTGACCTTGACCTTTGACCTCGAGTTCAAATTACTGAATTTTTAGCTATTGGCTTGTCACGCCAGAATTTTTTTTATCTTCTATAGTTGGCATGTGGGTGTATTATTATGAGAAGGTGTGTCGCTGAGCTTCACATCAAATGACTAATTTTTTTCCTGGCCAAAACTTTTTCATTTTTTGACTTAAGATATTTTTCTTGCTCCTAATGTATTTGGAATATTCTAGCATTATCTTTTGAAAAAATTTTATATGAAGTGGAGACATGTTTTAGTTTGCTAAAACAGTCACCCCTAGTTTAAATGATATACTGTTTATTGTCCCTTTGTCGGGAAATGTATGACAGTGTTTGGAAGAGTACTTTGCCCGATATGTTATGTTTGTTGACGACCCCGCATCCATGACAAAATGGATGGGGAGTTGTTCAACATTTAACAGGTGAATTCCGCTCAAACCAGTGCTAGAAGCCATCCTTCAACTTACTATGAGGTAGGAGTTTTCGCTTTTAGTTGAAGGCCTCATGGTGACTTCAAGATGAAGAACAACAATGAAAGCGTTGTTCCATTTGCTTGATCTTACCATGTATTTATAGGGATTTTATACCATGCACAAATCCATATCCATTTATTTGTTCATTTTGCTGCTGTATGTTACCTATAATTTACACCTCTTCAACTCTGTTAGGAAGAAATTATGGTCCATTCCCTTTTTCTGACATTCCCCTGTGATAAAATAATCGGGAATATATTTTTTTTACTGCCAATCAATTTTTAAAACTTATTGTGTGTATATATTTTGGCCAACACACATATAACATAGTTTTAAAAGTAACCTAGGGCTAAAAACATCATTCTCAATTATCAGAAGCAAATTCAACCAACCTTTAAAAACAAAATCTCATCACAGTTCTCTGTGGTATAAACATAGAAAGTAGCCATAGGTTGCTAAGCTCATATTGTTGTTCAGTACTGTTATTATTTGTTCCATATGTATATTTGCCAAAATATATACTAAAAAAAAAATACCCGGTACCTGAATTGGTTTTCAGGGGCTTTGGCTACAGAGCTTCCGTGTGCGTCCCCAGGTGGTGGATATGGGAATGCCCTGTCTATGCAAGGTAGTCAGGTCATAATAGGGAAAGCCTGGCCGCAAACCATTGTAGCCAAACTGTGTGGAGAAACACCACTCTCCATGCTGAAATATTGCTCATTGGATGTTAAACTCTAACTAATCAATCAATCAATATACACAAAATAAGTTTTACAAATTGATTGGCAGTAAAAAATATGTTTCTGATTATTTTAATCACAAGGGGAACGTCAGAAAACGGGAATGGACTACAGTGAAACTTGATTTAAGAGGTCACCTTTGGGAAGGAGTAAAACTGACCTTTTAAGAAAGGTGGCCTTTAAAATGAGGTTTAATTTATAGGAAATATACTACGAAGGGAACTATGAAAAAAGTTGGCTGCTTATTCAAGGTGACCACTAAGGCAAGTTTGACTGTATAACCATTCTTCCTAACAGAGTTATAGAGGTGTAAATTATATGTAACATACAGCAGCCAAATGAACAAATAAAGAGATATGGAGTTAATGTGCATGAGACAAAGTCCATATAAATGCATGGCAAGATTAAGCAAATGGAACAACACTTTCACTGTTGTTCTCGTGGTTTACCCCTCTGCCATACAGCTGGGATATAATAAAATATCAAACTGCTTTGAAATCTTAATGGATGGGTTTATATGGGTTATACTGTGATTTATATTTTGTAAACATACTATGATAAATCCACATCGATAATTCTTATAATCTTCAGATACACCAAGCACTGGTTCAATTACCAGTCAAAATGTATTTTCCGAGTATTAAAATTGTCCATTTCACTAGTTATCCAGTTTACAGGTGTAGAATAAAGCAGACTTTCTTATAACTGATTTATTTCTAAACCAAAGATTAATGTCACAGCACAATTTACAATTTGTCGAAATGCACATGCAGAAACTATTTTAACATTTCAGGATTTTGTTATTTATTACCACTGGACCAGTGCCTCTGATGGTGGACTGTTAGTCCCCAAGGGTATTCGCCAACCCAGGAGCCAGTACTTAGGTGCTGACGAAAAAAAAAGTAATGAGTATCTCCCTCTTGCATAGCTCTGTCCTTAGCTGATTTTGGTTTTACTATTTAGATCCTTTTGGTAATTTGTTCTCTTTTAGCTTTTACATGAATATTTCTGTATATTGATTCATAATGTTTTGATTTGATCTGCACTGATGAGACATAAGTTGACGAAATGGGCATAAGCAGAGACTTAATTAACAGTAACTTCGGTATTTTGGTGTTTTTTTTAACAAAGTATATACATGGATACAACCACTGTAAATATCTGTTACATTCACTTAAACCATTTTTTCCTTTTTGAAAGGTTATTTGAAATAAATAAATTAATGAAAAATAAGTGGCTGTAGAAGTTTATTTCAATATGAATAGAGTAACAACAAACAGTAATGCTGTCATCAGAAACAATCAAATTAAAATGAACATTAGGCCATTACAATAAAAATTCCTAGATTCTTATCCCTTCTGATCTGATTTTCCAGCCCCTGAAATTTTTTATGACCCGCCCACGAAGTAGGAGGGGTATATAGTTTTCGGGTACGTTGTCCGTCCATACGTCCGTCCGTAATGCTCAGGTTAAGGTTTAGGTTGAAGGTAGTTTACCTTGAAGGAGGTATGATATCTTGATGAAACTTTGTATGCAGATAGACCATGACATGAACTGCAACATTTTGGAATGAAACAGATGCTGTGACCTCAGGGTCATGGGTCATTGACTTTGTATATCAGGAGTGAATATTTCATATACTACAGGTTAAGGTTAGGTTGAAGGTAGTTAACCTTGAAGTGGTTTGATATCTTGATGAAAATTTGTATGCAGATGGACCATGACATGAACTGCAACATTTTGGATGGAAATGGATGCTATGACCTCAAGGTCATGGTTCAATGACAGAGTATTAGGAGTGAATGTTTGATATACTACAGGTTAAGGTTTAGGTTGAAAGTAGTTTACCTTGGAGGAGGTTTGATATCTTGATGAAACTTTGTATAATTATACATCACAACATGAACAGCAATGTTTTAGTGCCAAACAGATGCTGTGACTTCAAGGTCATGGTTCATTGGCTTTGAAGGTTATGACTGAATTTTTGATAACGCTCATTTATTTAATTTTTGAAATTCTTCTTGGCATCTTTTTGTCCTTTATGTTTAAACAGTCATTTTTGTAAGTGAAATCTTTGATTCCAATTTTAGTAAATTTCCTGAAACTCTCCGAGACCTTTAATTTTGGAAATTTTACCTAGCAACCATATATTTTTTAATTTCTTTTTGTCAAAAAACAAATTTTCAAATACTGAATTGCAAAAATCTTTGATTCCAATTTTGGTAAATTTCCTGGAACTCTATTAGACCTTTAATTTTTGAAATTTTACACAGCAACCATACATTTTTTTTAATTTATTTTGGTAAAAACACCAATTTTCAATAACTGAATTGCAAAAATCTTTGATTCCAATTTTGGTAAATTGCCTGACTTTTATTTTGGAAATTTTAGCTGGCAACCATACACTTTTGGATTTCTTTTAGTCAAAACACAAATTTTTAATAACTGAATTGCAAAAATCTTTTATTCCAATTTTGGTAAATTTCCTGAAATCGTCAAAGAACACTTCATTTTTGAAATTCTACATAGCAGCAATGGTAATTCAATTCTTTTCATTTAAAGTAGTCATTTTCCAAATATGGATTGCAAGTATTCTTGATTCCAACTTTGGAAAATTTCATGAAACTCTCCAAGACCATTTAGTTTTGGAAATTTTACCTAGAAACCATAAGTATTTGATGATTGCTAGGTAAAATTTCATGTTAGCCTCTAGATGTATAGATGATAAAATAAATGTCACTAATGGTCATTAATTATTTATGATCAGTAGCAGGGCATAGTGTCCATTGACACAGATTCTCTTGTTTCTCTTATTTTTTGCTCATTTTTGGACCCTAATTAATATCTCGTTCATCCCTGCATGGTCACTAAATTGATGTGAAATCTCAAACTGACTTAAATCAGAAATGCTAGACAATGAAATTAGGGTAACTGACAAAAGCAATATAGCCGACTGTCATGTCTTACCCCAAACCAAAATGCTAAATATCACTGACCTACTACTAATAGATACTGAAAACCAAACATGGTCACAAGACCATGAAAATGAGGTCAAGGGTAAAAGCCAAATAACAGGCTAACATGGTCCATCTAAGACGAACCCACATACCAAATGCTGGGAAACTTAACATATTCACTGGACTGTGTAATCGAGGTCACACACAAGAAACATATAACAAATATCATTGATGTACCATAAATAGTTAATAAGATACTGATCTAATCAGAAAAACTTAAAATGATCACTAGACCATGAAATTTAGGCCATGGACAAAAACCATATCAAAAACTGTCATGTACTACCCAAGATCAACCTATATACCACATATCATTGACCTACCACTAATAGTTACTGAGAATCTAATATTATCACAAAAAGTTAACATGTTCATTGGACCTTGAAATTGAAGTCACAGACAAAAGCCATATAGCAGACTATCATGTACTACCCAAGACCAACCTACAATGTACATGTATATACCAAACACCATGAAAGTGAAATTGAGGTCAAGGACAAAAGCCATATTACAGACTGTCAAGTACTAAGACCAACTTCATACAACATATCATTGACCTACCATTAATAGTTACTGCGAAACTAATATTCACAACTAGAGAATGTGTCTGTAAGACACGGATGCCCCACCAAAAGATTTATCACAAAGGATAACCTCATAATAAAATGTAGGTCAAGGCCACTTAATTGTCATTAATTTGGGCAGTACTCATCAAGGCAATTAATTTGATGAAATATCATTGTCCTATAATGTGTAGTTGATGAGAAATGGACTTTAATGCAAAACTTAACAAAAGTCACTGAAGTGCATAATGTAGGTCAAAGCCACCTTATTGTAAATGATTTGGGTAGTACTCATCAAGGCAATTACTTTGATAAAATATCATTGTCCTATAATGTGTAGTTGTTGAGAAATGGACTTGAATGCAAAACTTAACCAAAGTCACTGAAGTGCATAATGTAGGTCAAAGCCACCTTATTGTAAATGATTTGGGTAGTACTCATCAAGGAAATTAATTTGATGAAATATCTTTGTCCTATAATGTATAGTTGTTGAGAAATGGACTTAAACATAAAACTGAACCAGAGTCACTCAAGCATGAAATATAGGTCAAAGAGTCAAACTACTTAGTGAATTATGTAGTACAATCAAAGATCTATCTATTGACCTATAATCATTGTTCTACCTCTTACAGTTTCTGAAAAATGGAATTTAACCCAAAACTTAACCGGACGTACGGTCGTATGGACAGAAGGAAGGACGGACAAGGGTAACACTATATGCCCCTTCCACATTCTTGGGTGGGGCATAAAAACTTAACGTGTTCATTGGACTGTAAATTTAGATAACAGACAAAAGCCATACAGAAGACTGTCAAGTACTACTCAGGACCAATCTATATACCAAATATCATGGGCTTTCCTCTAAGGGTTACTGAGAAAATGACCTAATCACAAAAACTTTACATGAAAGTTTATGCCGACGCCACCTTCTAACTTTGTATGCCTATTGTCTAGCTTCGAACACCATCAATATCTTGAACTGAGTTTTAAGTCTGACCATGTTTTACTATATTTCTTTGTTGAGTTTTTTTGGCAAAAACTTTCTTGCTAAGGACCCCTTTCGGCACCAGTTTTGAAGTTGAGACATCATTTTGTAAATGGCGGTCAACGACAATTTTCAACACCATATGTTTAAGTTATGACATCAATATCTATTCATTGAAATCAGACTATGTTGAATTTTCCCGCCTTTTTTGTGGCCAGTTTGAAAATGGCGGCAACAAACGTACAATTTTCATGTCCAGTTTTGAAGTCTCAACATCAATATCTATTTGGAAACCAAATTTTATTGAAATCTGACAATGTTGAATTTCCCAGCCTTTCTTGGCGTCCATTTTGAAAATGGCAGTCAACGAACAATTTTCAACACCGGTTTTGAAGTCTCAACATCCATATCTATTTCAAGGGGGGGGCAGGACCTTTTTCGGGATGTCGGGATTGGATGTTTTTAAGCCCGGAATTTCAGGATTTTTATGATTTAAGCCCAGGATTTCAGGAAATTTATTCACCGGGAATCGGGATTTCATCAGTCTTTAAGTTTCTTTGTAGTTTGGGATTTCGGGATTTAGAAAAATAAAATATAACGGGATTGGGATCAGACCCCCTCCTGCCCCCCCTCAATTTCAAAACAAACTTTCATTGAAATCAGACAATGTTGAATTTTCCTGCATTTTATGGCAGCCATTTTGAAAATGGCAGTAAACGAACACTTTCCAACACCGGTTTTGAAGTCACAACATCAATATCTATTTGGAAACGAACTTTCATTGAAATCGGACTATGTTGAATTTTCCCACCTTTTTTGGCGGCGATTTTTAAATAGCGGTCAATGAACAATTTTCAAAGTCGGTTTTGAAGTTGCAACATCAATATCTATTTGGAAACCAACTTTCATTGAAATCGGGCAATGTTGAATTTTCCCGCCTTTTTTGGCGGCCATTTTGAAAATGGAGGTCAAGGAACAATTTTTAACATCGGTTTTGAAGTCGCAACATCAATACCTATTTGGAAACCAAATTTCATTGAAAGCAAACAATTATGAATTTTCCTGCCTTTTTTTGGCAGCCATTTTGAAAATGGCGGTCAACAAACAATTTTCAACACCTGTTTTGAGGTCCACACAGCATGGCAAACATTTTATCAATTTACACTTAACCTTCTTCTTCTATAGTTTTTAAAATATAAAATGAAAAATATGAAAATTTTATAAATTTTGTGAAAAAAAGGGCAATAACTCCTACAAGGGATTTTGGATTTTCTTCAAAATTTCAGGATGGATAGATCCTGATATGCTGAACCTTTTATCAAATTTTGAAAATTTTACGGAAAAAGGGCAATAACTCAAACACGGGTTTTTTTGGATTTTCTTCAAAATTGCAGGGCAGGTAGATCTTGCTATGCTGAACGGTTTTTGAGTTATTTGCAAAAAACAGCAATTACCCCCTATGTTCTATTTTTAGTAACAGCAGCCATGTTGTTTGGTCTTCGGACTAATCCAACACAATTTTGAAACTGCATACCCTGGTGATGCTTCAGGCCAAGTTTGGTTACAATTGACTCAGCAGTTTCAGAGGAGAAGATTTTTATGCCCCCTTGAAACGAAGTTTCAGGGGGCATATAGTTTTTGTCTGTCTGTCTGTTTGTTTGTCTGTTTGTCCACAAAAAACTTTAACATTGGTTATATCTTTTGAATGGTAAATGATAGGGCTCTCATATTTTTCATATGTATTCCTTGTGGCAAGACCTTTCAAACGATACCAAAATTTTGGATCTCGTGACATTGACCTTAACATTGGATATATCTTTTGCATGGGAACTGATATGGCTTTCATATTTTGCATGTGCATTCCTTGTGGCAAGACCTTTTAATTGGTACCAGAATAGTTGACCTTGTGACCTTGACCTTGGCCTGTGAACAAATGCATAAAA
>MJUU01039865.1:0-14492 GCA_002080025.1 Modiolus philippinarum
TTTGTAGAAAATCATGAAATAGAATAAGTAACTGCCCAGTTTTTCATTGATCAAAATTATCAACATTGAAAAATATCTTTCAACATATTCTTAAATAAATTCTTTTAATTGTGAAAACGTATGCACTCAATAAATCTGCTATAAAACTAGTAAGTATTAAAACAAATTTTTCGTATGTTAAAATCATTGTTCTGCAAAATGTGTTTATATAATATTTTCAACCGTTTGCTGTGCACATTCAGATGAAAACTTCAGCGAAGCTGATAAAACTAGAACCACAGTTGTTCCAAGAACAATTGAGAGGTCGGTCCAATTAATTCAGGTCACCTTTATATTTATATGAGGCCTCTGCGTTGAACAAACATGTGTAGGTGATACGAGTTATTGCTACAAAACTTTGAACTTTATATGAGACATTGCTATTGGATGTATTCAAAAACAGTAATAGATAGTTACTGTAGATAAAAATGCTGGAGAAAATGTGTGTCCTGTTACGATCTACATTTGTGGCAAAGGAAGGGGTGATTAAACCAACAGTTTGGAACCTATTGACCAAAAACTGATTTTCGACAATCGATTTCCGGTTTTCTTTTGCTTGTCGCTTAATACCATTATAGTAACAATAATGTATTAAATACAAAAAAGTACAGGAAGATGTTTCTTTCAAAATGAGGTCGATATCAACGTGTCATGGACAACAAAAACTTTCGTTTTACGTCAATGTATATTGATAAATGTACATATTAAAGGTATATATATATAGTGTCTTAGTTTAATCGGTTAATCTGAAATGAGAGCATTATGGCACAACTTCCGGATAGACCTATCAATTGTTCTTCGAACAATTGACATACTAGTTGGTATATGAAATACATGTCAGTCGTGAAGGTATTTCACGCTCCAGTGGTTAGGTTAGGATATAAGGACCTTGTTCATTCCTCAGTAACTTTCAGGACAAGTCATTACAATATTTTGCATGTGCGTTTGTCATCGGAGTTCATGTCCATCTGCATGCATGTCTTGTGGTCTAGTCTCAAGTTCACACTTCAGGGAGTTATAAGCTTCTTTGATTATCACACATTACTGAAAAGGCTTTTTTGTAAAGTGAACGATACAAGTTCAGCTTTCTAATGCTTTTAATTTATCTCCTCTATTGGAAGTTGAAAACGTAACCGATTTGTTGTGATACTCTGTATGTATAGACTATTAACTTGAAGGGGGGGGGGGGGGGGGCTATGGTTTTTCTAAAAAAATATTTTGGATCTGATTTATGTGAAAAAAATATTTTGGCTGCCAAAATGATGAAAAAAAAATTGTCTGAAGGAGGCTTTCTGCCCAAAAAAATAATGTTAATTTTGAAAAAAAAAAATATTTTGTTGATACGCGTGCAAAAAATGAATAATTTGTTTCGCGCGAAGCCCGAAAAAAAATTTCTGTCCAGAAAAAAAACCATAACCCCCCCCCCTTCAGGTTAAATGGTCGGTCCCTAAGTCAGAAATGTAGGACAACTTGAATGAAACTAAAATTTGCAGAATTTATGCTTTAAATTTGGTGATATATTGTTATAGTCTTCGGCATCCGAAGATGTAACCTCATACTCAATATACGAGAAGAATTGTACCATTCCTTTTTCTGGATCAAAGTATCATCATTGATTCTGGTAAGATAAAAACTAGCATTTATAATAAAAGGAATGATTTTGATTTCCCTATTACTAATTTCCCTTTTCTTGACGGCGACGTACCTGTAGGTCTATCCTACGGAGTGTATATATCTCAACTTATACGATTCTCTAACCCTCAAACAGAACCACGGTAAAAGTTTGAAAGCTGTAAAATCTACTCAGTATGAAGACAACACTGATAAAAAAACAGTACTCAAACATCTCTATAATATTGGACTGAAGTACTATTTTGTGAACATTTTTGTAATGACTAATGTACTGCAATTATTGATACCGGTGCAGTTGCAACGGGTATTGAATTCCTTAGTTTTTTTTATCGTTTCAGTACTTTAATCGTCCTTAACAGTCGTTAGATAATTTTTCAAATATCACGATGAAGCAAAAAAAAAAAAAAATAATAATAATATGAACCCTATCATTCTGAAAATTCTGTTATTCTTATACGGCTTTTACGAATTATTGCTTTAAGATGTAATATTTCAATGCTCGTTGCACATGTTTCGGTTTTCATTGCAGCATTACAATGGCAGAGGCTACGACAAATGAATTTTTTTGCACGATATGCCAAGAAGACGATATTTCAAAACATGCATCAGTTTGGTGTTTTGAATGCGAAGATTTCTTGTGCTCGGACTGCAGTCGAGTTCACAGAAGGTCAAAATCGTTAAAGGAACACAAACTAACCACTATAGAAGACTATCGAAATTTGCCTCAGTTTGTTTTGGATATCAAGAATAGGTGCCCGGAACATGACCAACAATACGAGTTGTACTGTTCCGTCCATGAGAGTGCCTGCTGCATAACATGCTCACAGGAGGTACACAAAGAATGTCGTAAATTAAGGCCTATTCGAGAAGTTTTGGAAAACTTTAAATCTTCTGCTGCAGTGTCTCATCTAGAAGAGGATTTGCAAAAAATAGAGGAAAACTTGAACAAAGTTGTCAATTACCTCAAACACAGACGTAATAAAAATCAAGAACAAAGTTCTGAAATTTTGAAAGAAATTCGACGCATTCGAGGCGATGTTAACGCCCATTTTGATAAAATAGAGCAGAAAATTCTAGATGAACTAAAATTCGAACAAAAAACTATTGATGATAAATTGGATAAAATGGTGAACGAAATTGAAGAAAAATCCCGTCAAATAACCACCATTCGTGATGATTTTTCAAAAATGACGCGCCATGCAACCGATCTTCAAACATACATAGGATTAAAGAGAATAGAATCAATTGCTGAGGAAGAAGAAAACTATCTTACTAACCTTGTAGACAACCCAGAAATGAAGGAAACTTCACTGACAATGGAAGTGTCAAACCAGCTAAAAACGTTGGTACGTGACATTGCTTCATTTGGGAAGATTGTTATTCGTTCTTCAGAGAGTACTTTAATAAGGGATATGAAGCTATTAGGACAGCAGTCTGCTCAGTTGTTAGTACAGACACCAAAGACAATTCATGAACTTCAGCTTACTAAGAAATCTACCATACAGGTACCAGGGGAAAGTATCACTGGTTGCACCATTTTGCCTGAAGGAAAAATGGCTTTTGCACTTTATACCGATATGTCTTTACTATTACACAACGGAGAAGGTGAGAAAATTGGTCAAACAGCTTTCTCAAGTAAACCATTTTCTTGCGCATATATCAATAATAACCAAATTGCGGTTTCAATTCCTAAAAGACAAACGATACAGATCATAGATATAAAAGAAAATAAAAGTGTGAAAGAAATTCAGGTAGAAGGAATGTGTTGGGATATCCATACTGAAGGTCGAAAACTATTAATAAGAATTAATGACCGTAATGTTGTTCAAGTACTGGATTTGGATGGAGATGCTAAAAGACAAAATATAAAAATATATGGTTCATCTTTTCTAAACATTACCGTTTTCAATGATAAGATATATTGTTCAAACTTGAGGGAAAACACTGTCTACTGCTATGATATGAAAGGTACAGAGTTGTGGAAATTCCAGCATCATGATTGTCTTGAGCCTTTGGGTATTGCGTCTGACAATACCGGATTCGTCTATGTAGCATGTCGGAGATCCCATAAAATAATGGTGATTAGTCCCGATGGTAAAGACAGTAAAGTGCTACTAAACGAAAAAGATGGACTGGTGTCACCGGAAGCAATACATATCAACAGAGACCTATCACTCCTTCTCGTTGGCAGCAAACAAAAGGCATTTCTATTCAATATTTAGACAGTTTTTTTTATATAGGTTGCTGTGAATGAAACAGGCCACAATTATGAGGAACATCAAATTATGAATGCGATGTTGTAGATAAACCAATTTGGTGAAATAGGATTCCACAATATTGAATATAAAACACCATGTTGGATAAAGACAAATATTTTTACTACATATCAAAATCTGACATAACAAAATATTTATGTAAAAGGAAAACATAAAATTAAAGATACATTGTATCATATATGGATATTTAAGAACTGAATGCAATATTTTGTAGTTTTATTGGAGTGTAAAAGCGTGGACCGTAGCACATTTTGAATGATGCGCGCTAGCGCATCAAGTGAAAAATGTGCTACTGTCTACGCTTTTACACGACAATAAAATTACAAAATATTGCATTCAATACTTATAATTACATTCCGTAAATAGAATGCAAGCGTTCACGCAAGATAAGATAATGCAAATCGTGGATGGTACACCATTTCTTTGTCTAGATTATTCCGCCGTCATTGTTTACTTTTGTCGTCGTCAAGGAGTAGCGTGCTGATGTAGTTTTACTGACTGATAAAATACAGGTACGGTAATGATCGGAAGTACTCGTAGCCAATCAAATACGGTAATTTCCATATGAAGCAGAATTAATGTAATTATAATGAAATAATTCAGAAGCAACCGCATGAAGCTGCATTATATATCCAAAACAAAATTTTATTCTAACAAATCATAAATAAATCGCTAATAAGTCATAAATAACATAGAAATACTATGATATTAACATGATTTGTTACTCACTTGTTAACAAATCATAAAGGGCATAGTTATGCAAATTCGACTCAACTGATCTATTTCACATTTGTTAGAATATAAGTGGTTTATTTATGATTTGTTATCTTTTCTTCCTAGTAAAACTATGTTATTAGTGATTTGTTGGCTTTTTGCTTCTATTTTATTACTGATTCTTTAACTTTAACCTTCTTCAAAACTATGTTATTTATGATTTGTTAACTTTTCTTTTTAGCTGAAACTATGTTATTAATGGTTTGTTAACTTTTTAATTGTAGAATACTATGTTATTATTGAGATATTCACTTTGAATCTGATCTAAAGTATGTTGTTACTGATTTGTTCTTCTTCAATGCTGTAAAACTATGTTATTATTGATTTGTTGAACTTAAATACTTGTTTTGAAATTTCCAACCAATCAAATTAATGAAAGGTCCCTCTGCTTTTACACAAAATTCAAATGTTGACAGAAAGAAATGGAGGTAAACATATTCTAAGGACATAATTTTATAGTCAGAGATTAAGTTTCAGTTTTTCTATGTTGTTACTTAGTTATTAACAATGTTGTTACTGAGTTATTAACTATGTTGTTACTGAGTTATTAACTATGTTGTTACTGAGTTATTAATGATTTCTTACTATGCCGTTTCATATGTTATTTATGATTTGTTACTTCATTTGCATAACTATGTTATTAACTCATTTGCATGTGAAATTTTCTCACTAATAAACCATCTTCAAATCATGATCTATTTATGAGTTGTTAACATCACTTGATTCTACCTTTTTTGTTTGGGATATGCTTGAGTAATTATAATGGATGGACAATATCAAGTTAAGCTGTATATAGTAAAAACAAGTTACAGATGTACATGTATAATGTCTTATGATATTAGTCTTACACTGTACTATAACAACACAAGTAAGTTATTTACACCACGGTAACACACAAAGACGAAATGTCCTGTCGTGATTTGTCATGTCACCTACGGATGTCACAAAATGTTTATTCCCAGTTGACCAGTACATATAGTCTCTAACATTGTTTCAAGCATTGTTCAACCAGCAGACTAGGCTCCTTGAGCTAGCCGGCAGTTTAACGGCGAGCACCCCTTGACCCATCTTTCAAAACTACGTATTTTTTTTTTCTTTCCTTTCAAGATTGTGGTCATGGAGTTAGTAGTCTACCTGTATTGGGTTTTATTTGTATGTTGATTATACTATAGGGAAACGGCACAGATAAACGGGAGGTTTAGGTGCGCATAGACCGGTTTAACCCTACCTCTGGCTTTCGGTAGTGTCGGTACCAAGTCCGGCTGTCCCGAGTTCCTATTGTTTTCTACGTTTGTCTCTTGTCTTATTCGTGTTTTTCATGTGTAGTTCCATGACATACTGTGGCATGTAACTATAATTTTCAGCCATTTTAGGTGTTTCCTGTTATCCATTTTTTTACATTTCCAGTTTATTACGTATATTTCTCACATCGAGATAGTAAAATTTTCACATTTTAAAGTTCGAGGTTTACCCGAGAACTTCAAAATGTGAAAATTTAACTATCGAGACGTGAGAAATTATCGTAATAAACCGGAAAACAATGTTAGAGATTGTTTCTCTAAATTTTACTCAATTTATTTGGAGTAAAGCGATCTCCGCAATTTCCAGTCTCAAGTATGCCGCCATCTTGTTGCTATCATCGATGCTATGTGTATCATTGCGCCATTCATTGTAAGGGGTGTTGAATATAATAGTTTTGAAAAAAAAATGTCATATTATCAATAAATTGAGTTATCTTAGTCATAAAAATGCAAAAAGACAATTATGCAGGTGTTAATTTCATCAATATCCGGTTGCACTATTTTTAGAAACTGACACGAGACATTTACATGATTGACCAATCGCCAACTGAGATCAAATAATACCCATGTTGATTATCATTTCGATAACAAACTAGTCAGGAGGTGTTTTAATTTGCAAGAAATTAGAGAAAAGTTCTTATTCCCTAATGCTGTATACTTATCGTGCTTGTTTTTTGATTAAACCCACTTGTATTGAATAGGTACTAACCATTACACCATCTAGACAAGCCTTAGTAGAAGAAAATGCCCTTTTTTTGATCGGAGGATCAGAGCTGTCGACTTGTAAACATATGCAAACACATGTATATCATTAAATTTTATTCCTGAAATCTGTAGAATAAAAGCTGTTTGATATCTTTTTTAATTCAAATGAAATTTTGAATTTAAAAGAACTTTAACGTGTCTCAAAGTTTACTTAGCAAGCAAGCTTTAATACAACACCCATTTTCAGATTTGGTCAACGGGCGACAACCCTGTGCAGTTAGTGTAAATTAAGTCGACATTCGTTTCCTAAAAGCTAAATTATTATTCATGAAAAACTGATGGAAAAATCAGTTCTGGCACAAAATATCGATTTGCCAGTCCAACAGTGACAGCATCTGGTATAACATCTCCCAACACATTCGCTACTAAAGGCCCTGTGATCAATACAGCGAGTTCATTGATACAGCTCTTTTACTTAAAAAATGGGCTACTTAAATCAAAATATATTACACAATATTTGAAGTCAACACGCAGAAGTTTTACAGTTGACATTAAGGTTTTATGGGCCACTATGTGATATCTGTTTCCCATGCAGTTGACAACAGAGCTTTTCCTTTAACAACTTAATTGAGTTGTTTTTTCCTTTCTGGATTTGACTTCATTACCGGAAATGAAATGTTCAACACGGCCACGGCAGTGTCTTGTAAAAACAGAAGATGCTTACTCTTTTCCTGCACTTAGGGTTTTTAATTTGGTCAGTGTTGTTCATCTGTATGGGTGTTACGTTTGTGATGCTTTCGTTTCTTTGTGTTTCTGATGTTTTTATTGATTTTTGGCATTTTTTGTTATACGGCCTTGCTGTCAGGTTCTCACTAACTCCTCAAAATACCATACGCACTGAAATTTATCGTAGAGGTTATGGATTTAAAAAAACTAATTTTCACTTCTAAATAGCAACACATTTCAAAGTGCTACAAAAATTGCTTTCATATTTGGTAGTATTGTTAGTAATATTCCGTTGGTATTCATACTTTTTTCATTTTAGCTATTATGCTATGGTTGTATCAATGTAGCGTTTTTTGTAACTGATCGCCCTCGTTTTATGCGAAAAGATATCAACATTTCAGATTCATAATGCATAATACCTTTTGCAATACGAGGTTAAGAGGGTTATTTGAGGTTCTCATCAAGGTTCTTTGATTTTGTTGAATTTATGACAAAATATTTGATTTTGTTGAATTTTATGACAAAATTTTTGAAGATTGTTCCGTTATCCATTATTTTTCGAATCTCTTTGTTAGATAACGCATGACAATGATTTGTATCTACCCTGTGCATAGCTCTGTCCTCAGCAAATTTTTGCTTTTCATTTAGATCTTGTTGGTTGGTTGATCTCTGTCCAATTTATACATCTTTCGCGATTTATTGACTTCCAACAGGGACTATACATACAGGGATAAGACACTCGTAATGTATAGTCCCTGCTTCAAAATAACTGTATTTGATCTGCATTGAAGAGACGTGTGTGCTCTATAAATTTTAGTTATGGTGTACTTGTCTTGTAGAGAATATCTCATATGGTTACACTATCATACTTCCAAATTTTTGGGGTTTTTTTGAGGTTTTTTTGTGTGTTTTTTTTTTTTTTTTGCATTTCCAAATATTATTCAGGCACCTGCTTATAGTGCCCCAAACTCACTATTTCATAATACCAGGTTTCTTACAATTGACTTCTAAGCGCCCTGTGTTTGTATATTTGAAATGTCTTGTTTACTTATTTATTTTGCACTGTAATTATATGTATTGCCATCAACTCCCAAGGGAGGAAAATTGTGCTTTTCAATAAACATTTATAATACATGTTGCAGTTGTCTACTATGTCCACTGGCTTAGGACGCTTGTGTATTTTTCAGACAAGTGATCGTGAGAGCGCTTTGGCAGTTACTCGATCTCGCATCCGTGTGGTGAATAAGACTTGGATGTGACATTGTTCGACAATGAATTCCGCTCAAACCGGTACTAGGAACTTACTATTGCTACGGTCAAGCGAGTGGCAAAAGTTTCATTTCAACGAGATGTAATTTTACAACCCAAGCCGGCGTTCAAAAAGACTGCTTGCGGAAAAGGACAAGAAACACACTTTACACATTGTCAACTGATTGACGGTGTATGTAGAATGCTTGATTGACGGCACTGCCATGAGGAGATTTTGCATTTGATTGGCTGCATAAAGATAAAACGATCCAATCAGATATAAAAAAATCCCAGTTCATTGCGTTCAACGAATTTCTCTACATGCACCGATCACCAATGTTTCTCCGTTTTCAGTCCTTCTGTACGTCGGCTTGGGTGTAAAATTTAATGTTTTTGAAATGAAACTTTCACAACTCGCCTGACCGTTGGAATATAAGGAATGAGCAAAGCTTAGTGTTGAAGGTCTCAGGGTAATTTCCTGACGAAGAACAATGATAACAACTTGGTCAATTGCATAATTGCGTAATTTCACATGTATTTGTGAGATTTTGTCTTATGTGCATTAACTTCATTTCAATTCATTAGTTTGCGCTCGGTCCGCCCGTCTGACAATCCCGTACTTATATTATTTATCCGCATTTGTTTCTATACCATTATATATATATCGATCTGACTTTTTGCTAGTGAGTCAACCTCTATGAGTCACAGATCTAAGTTTGGTTTCGGTTCACTGATTTTTCACGGAAAAATGGTGTATGTGGGTTTACCGTCCTGAGTTACAGATGAAGTTCCAGTTTGATTCCTGTCCACTTATCTTTAACAGAGTTATGGGTCTTGAAGTTAGAAAATTTTAGTTAAATATCAGTTTTCCACACGTTTTGTTTACATTTGTGCAGGAATTGATCTCATATTTAGTACGTGGATCTACCTTTAGGAGTTACAGATCAAGTTTGTGTTTAGTTTCAACGTATTAACTTTTGACGGATTTATAAGCCTTTGACTTATGAGCCTTCGACTCAGAAATTTTTAGAAAAAAATTAGTTTTGCGCAGGTTTTTTCTAAACCATGGCAGGTATTGATCTAGTATTTGCTACGCGATTTCAACTCTATTATTTGCAGATCAAATTGGAACTTATTCCGGTCCTTTTTTGAGGGAGTTATGGGCCTTTGACTTGGGAAACTTTTTGTATTATAAATAGAAAAATATGAAACTATATGGAGTGAATGTACATGTGAGAAAAACGCACACGATACACAGAAAACTCCAGTTTATCAAGGGCAGGGGTTTTATTCCTGTCTACATCTTGATGTCGCCTGAGGGTCTTCAACTAGAGGTGAACAATATTCAACCCCTCAAGCGAGATCAAGAAGGCCCCTAATGTGCACTTAAGGCGGTATTTTTGACAAAAATGTGGAGCAACATCGATCGAAGCTAAAATATGTCATTGAAGCAACACATGTCAGGAGCGGTCAATGAGAAAAAAAGGTAAAAACGGCCAATGTCTGTCCTGAAATATTTGTCATTAAGTAGCCCGACGAAAGACAAAAATAAGGACAAAAACAACATCGATGGACAACACGGGGTACATCGAAATAGCCTTGTTCTACATGCAGGAGACTTGATGTGCCTTGTAATAAGATCCAAACATGTAACAACTTGGTCGATGCCTCTGATGATTGACTGTTTGTCTCCAAGAGTATTCACTAAGCCAGTAATACTTTGATGCTTGCAATGCAATCCGATTTTATTTTGACACTTGCAATAGCTTAATTTTACAACTTTATGTAAAAACTAGGTTCTTTCTCGTGCTGATTTTGGTTTTTCATATAAAACTTGTTGGTTAATGGTTCTCTATCAGTTTTATACATCTTTCTATTTATGATCTTCCAAATATTTTGTTTTGATCTGCACCGAACCGACATAAGTTGCTGAAATTGCCATCGACTGAAACGTAATGTACAGTTACATCAATATTTGGGTATTTGCACTAAATCTGTGTATGACATAATAAGTTGAAAGTCCAACATCCATGTCTTAAATGAACAATGAAAGGATATGGTATAGCATTAAACACTCATTTTTAGGAAATTATCTATGTATAAACTCCGGCAGCTCACTCACAAACTAAATAAAGTCCGAAGGACTTTATGTAAAGTTTGTGAGTGAGCTGCCGGAGTTTATACATACATAATTTCCTAAAAATCAGTGTTTAATCCTTATAATTCCAATTTTGTATGTTAAAAACTGCGTGGCCCATGTAAACAACGTCTTTATTTGCTGCACTATATTTTTGCGGAGCGGATTAATGGGCAAACGGAAATATCGAAAAATATTTCTGTTTGCTATTCATGACGTTGACCAATGAAAATGAACGTTACAAATAACATTTGGATCTTTCAACATTCATGTCTTGTAGCATTTTACATAAAAAGATAAAAGCTGATAGAACCGATGGTAGTTGTCATGTTGGATTTAATGTGAGGCATGAACATTACTCGGTGACAAGTTATATCTTACGAATTAAAATATTAATGGCACGTAAACCGTTTGAGTGCAATAAATGATGTATGCGTAAAATACTTTTCTGCGACCGATGTTAATTTGTCTACAAATAATTATGTTAATGAGGCAGGCGTAGGAAATAATATAAGGCTTTATAAAAAAAAAAAAAAGAAAAAAAAGAAAAAAAAAAACACACACACAGAGTTGGTCACATATTCGTGCGTTTAAATGTTTTATACCCGAATTTCTAAGCAAACTACACATAAAAAAAGAATCGACTGTTTTAATTTTTCAGAGTATATAATAGTCAACTTTTTTAACTGATTTAGGGAATTAAAATTAAGCTGAGTTTTCATATACTATTCTACAAGATTGGTTAATTGCACAATGTTCCTCATTGTCCAAGACTTTTTTATGTTTTACATAGTCTTTTCTCTCTGGGTATTTTATAGTATCTATCAGTTTCTCATGGTCACTAACTCTAAATTTTGTGATAAGTTTTCTGTTTTCCTTATTGGGATGAGATCAATAATCCGTTTTTTTTTCTTTCATTATTTATTTTTAGGGTTTTACACAGAAAATTTTTATTTTGTTCATTTAAATTAAAAGTCTTTCATGTCACATGACGTCATAGTCCAATCAAATTCATTATGAATAATTATACTTTCTGGATAAACATTATAAACGACATTACCTTCGACCCCTGCAAAACATGTGAAACATTCATTTTACCAACATACGAAAGTAACACTCATCAGGGACATAATTCTGCACACTCGAATAATTAGCTTTAAGATGTATTGGTTTCACTATTTAAGTCAAAATCTAGGACACCAGATTACTTCTACAAGGCACATAAGGTACGGATTATTTGATTTTCAGGGGGTGGGGGTGGGGAGGCCTGGTATTTTTTAGAAAAAAAATTTCTGGCCCCGATTTTGGCCAAAAAAAAAAATTCTGACCAGCATCTTGGTTGAAAAAAATAATCTGGCCCGGATCCTGTCCATTAGAAAAAAAGCCTGGCTCAACAAAATTTCCTAGCATAGTGTATACGGATTGAAAAAAAAAGATGGCGGACAGGGCGGTCGACATGAAAATCAGAGAGCTTAAAAATGCAAATATGCAAGTGTTATACTATATTTTGAAGGATTTTATTTGATAGATATGTAGACTTATGTAAATATTATGAACTGTTGGTGTTAGTATGTAATTTGTTTTAATGAAGAATAAGAATAAACGAAAAATTAGTCAGAGATCAACGCCGTCACCCGCAGGCAGTACAAACCACAAGTGTAAACAGTGTAAAACTATGGAGAATACAAATCAGAATTCGCGACTGGACAACTCAGTGAGTAACATTTTTGCTGAAGCTAATCAAACATTATATGGTTACAATTATCCCTCCACTCCATTTACTCCGTATCAACCACAAGGGCCTCACCCTACTCCAGCATGTGTTCCAACACCGAATCCACCACCCCCCTTCACACTGGGGTCGCCATCACCACAAATAGCTATATTTGAGAAAATTGATCAGAGACTTAATTCAGTTATGAACACATTTATGTCAGACATTAATAAAAAACTAGCAAAACTTGATATTTTGGATGACCTAAGCCATAGGTTAGAAAAAATAGAAAAACACTGTGAAACAGTTGACAAAGACATTTGTGATATTAAACAACAAATGCAACAACAAACTTCAGAATTACATAGCCGTGTAGAGTATATCGAAAATGAAAATAGATGGCTGAAGGATGAAAACTGGAAAATGAGAGAAGAGATAATTGAGTCCCAGACAAGGTCAATGAGAGACAATCTAATTTTTAAAGGTATACCCGATGTCGGAAACTATTCTGAACCTGAAGATACAGAGGAAAAAGTGAAAACATTTATAAATGAAGTTTTGGAAATTCGGGATGAAATTAAATTTCACGTTGTACACAGATTAAAGCCTAGACCAGATAGAAAACCTAGAAACATAGTTGCAAAATTCGAAAGTAGGAAAGTTAGGAATCAGGTACTGGAGAAAGCTAGGGAAAAACTTAAAAATAATCAAAATTATGTTGTCCATGAGCAATATCCGATGGAAGTAATACAGAGGCGAAAAGAACTGATACCAATTATGATAGATGCCAGAAAGAAAAATCATACAGCTAGTTTAAAAGATGACAAACTGTATATAGATGGCAGGAGATACATCCCCCCTCCAACACAGCCTCCGCCAACTTATCAGCAACCAATGCATTTAAGACAATAGGGGTGTGGTACAAGAGGTCGAGTTTGTAAGGACCCACTGAATTATATACGAAGTGACATTGACACGAATAAAGATATTAGTTCTGATTTAAAACTTTGTTATCTTAATGTTTGTGGGCTTAAAACTAGATTATTATGCCCTGAATTTCATGAAATTGTTCAGAAAAATGATATTTGTGTATTTGTTGAAACTAAACTTTCTGACCTTGATCTTTTAGATATTCCATTGGGTTATAAACTTTTCATAAAAAATCGTAAGAAATGTAAGAAAGCATCAGGCGGGATTGCGATACTATATAAATCAAAAATAGATAAATATTTGAAATTTCATGTGACGGAAAGTCAATTTGTTCAATGGGTAGAGGTGTCAAAACTACTTTTAAATTCAGATCATGATACCTTATTGGGGTGTATATATATACCACCAGAAAATACACGATATTCTTCAGTAGAATCTTTTGATGAAGTTGAGGATGAATTACAGTTTTTTTTAAATTCACATAGAAGTAATATAGCGCTAATTGGAGATTTTAACGCTAAAACTGGTACTCTTCCTGACTATATTGTACCAGATGATACTGTTGTAAACATTTTTGATCTAGACTATGACAGTGAAATACTTGAGTATTTGTATGATTATGAAAATTTAATTAGATTCAATATTCCATTACAGAGGGTATCAAAATGTACATGTAAACCAAATAATTATGGTTACAAACTTTTAAATTTATGTAAAAAGGTAAATATATATATTGCCAATTCACGTGTGTGTGAAGATAGAGGTGTTGGTGAAAAAACGTGTAAAGACAAAAGCGTTGTAGATTATATATTGTTATCATCCAAGTTATTTCCCTTAATCCAACATTTTCAAATAGACGAATTCGTTCCGTTATTTTCTGACTGTCACTGTTTGGTACAGATTAGTTTTCAGTCGCGTTTAAATCGAACGAATGTACATAATCGTTTAATTGACGACACGCCCGATCAATTTGTCAAATGGAAAACGGACAAGACACAAGATTACGTTAA
>MJUU01039870.1:0-23032 GCA_002080025.1 Modiolus philippinarum
CGATAATTCCTGGTAATGCAGCTGCTAATTTTCCTGCAAGCTTAGCTAGTAATTTACCGAGATTTTTTAATTGTTTTTTTATCCAATCTTTTGCATCTGTTTTATCTGAAGGAGGCGGGGGACTACTTCCACTACCAGAAGGGATAATTGCCTCAACAATAACACCAATAATCATCCCAAAAGCAGTTAAAATACTAAATATTGTTATTCCTTGTTCTCTGAATAATGTTTTAATTCTTTCCCTTAATGTTGTGTCTTCGTTTAATATTTTGCTTATTGTCTCTTTAATTCTATTTAACTGTTTACGTAGTTTATCTCTATTAATATTAATTATCTCTAATATTCCACTTCTCTCAATTTCCAAATCTATCAATTCTTTTTTTAATTTATTTATTTTATCTTCATTTTTTTCTAGTTTAGCTAATCTTAATTCTTTCTTTTTTTCTTCTATTGTTCTATTTATTTTATACAGTCTTGGTAATTGACTTGCAATCTCTTCTCCATTTATTGTAAACGCTGACATATAACCATTCAGTTCTCTAATAATTCTATTCATTTCTGTCATATCTATATCTGTTTGTGTTTCTTTTATGGATGTTAATATTTCGTTTACGGATGTTCCTGTATTTCTGACTGTTTCTAAAAGTTATTCCGCCTCTCGTTCGGAAGTTATTTCATTTGAAGGAATATTTTCTTTGTTTATATTTTCTAATTTTTTTTTGTGATAAACCATAATCAGGAAGACTAAATAATTTTCTAATTGTTTCTGCTGCATTAATAACATTAGGAAGTCTATTAAGATCCTTTTGTATATTAGATAACTTATAAAAACCACCGCCTACTTTTTCATTAAGTCTAATTTTTTCATCTCCAACAACTAAATATAAAATTTGATCAATAACTTCAAAATTATTAGGATCAACCATTCCAATTTCTAAATTTGGATAATCTTTTTTTATTTTTTCATAAAAAGCATTAACATAACTTTCTTTTAATCTTTGATATTGACTATGTTCTTTTGGATCAATTTCAAGTAACTCTCTTAAACTACTTAAATTTGTTGTAGGTGGGTTTAATAAGTTAGTTTCTTCATCATCATTGTAATCATCATCTTCAAATGCAGGATTATCAAACTCAAAATCTCCTTCAGCCATTTTTTAATTAAAAATTTTATTCATATTTTGGTGGAGGGTCATTTACTATAGTAATTTAAATTTTGTTAAAGAAAATTAGAAATTTTCCATTTTTTTTTAATTTCATTTCTTACTCTTGCTTCTGTTTCTTCAATCAATTTCTTTCTTTCACTGTCATTTAATACTGTTTGTGTTTGTTTTGTACGTATAGTTTCTTTCATTTCATTATATTTTTCTAATTCATCTAAAACCCATTTAAATTCATTTTCATTTATATGTCCATCAGTTAAAGATTTTGATATTATATTTTTTATACTGTTTAGTTTACATTCTGCCAGGGTTTTAATTTCGTAATGTTTCTTTGATTTTGTTGTAAGTTTACGTCTAACAACTTTAACTAAACCCCCTAAACTGCCACATGCGACAGCTGCAATTTGTATTGGAAATAAGGGGGGAACTGCAATTCCTACACCTGCTAAAATAACGGAGGCTGAAATAAGACTTGTATCAATACCGTCAGTAGCATTTATTCCACGCTTATATTTCTTGTATAATGATTTACGTTTATCTCTCTCATTAATCAACGTTTTCTCTATTTCTGATATTTTTTGTAGTCTATAATTTTGTCCATCTTCTGTAGGTAATTCTGGATATAAATCTGGGGCCGTTGGTTGCTTCATTTTTAAGGGTATTTTTTTGTTAATTACAGTTTAAACAAAATTTTCATTTGACATGACAAACAAAAAGGCAAGACATAAAAAGCATACGAAGCCATTTAAATCTCAAATTTATACATTTAAACATCAACAATCCAATTACACATTCATTATTGATATACAGTACGCTTGGTTTGTCATTTAAATTGAAGTAGTCTATTTAAAACTCATGTCTTATAAATAGCGTGTTGTAATCAACAAAAATCAATGCTATGTCAGTAAACTGGCTGTTTATTGACAATTACCGGGTAATACAATTTTGTAAAACTTTCACGACAGAGTTATCTATCTTTCATTGTGTATTGGGTATTACTCGGTAATTCATATATTTAATTTTCTTTTTTTGTGTGTGTATATATGTTAATTTTTTATTGGGTATTACTCGGTAATTCATATTATTTTTTCTTTATTGTGTATTACTCGGTAATTCTTTAATTGCTGTACTGCCGGCTATTTTTTTTTGGGAGGGGGGTCAAATTTTTTTATCACTTTTTCTGTGTAACTATTTTGGGGGGTGTTTTTGTGCCTATTTTTTTTTTTTTTTTGAGGGTCCAAAAAATATAGGGTTTTTTGTGCTGTTTTTTGCTTTTTTTGTAGAAATTAAGTGATTTTTAGGTCTTTTGAGGGTTTTTTTGGGGGTCAAATATCCGACACAATTTGCCACGGGGGGTTACACCCGTGGCATATTGTGTCATGCGTGACCAAAAAAGATGTTTTTTTACCAATGGGGTCTAATCTTTAACTATGTCCTCTATTGACACCAGTGCTTTTTGTCTGATCCTATTGAAATGAGTAATCTTTGACAAGGAACTTCAATACATCACTCCAATAGTTTAAATTTGCTTTAATAGTTTCAGAGAAAATAATGAAAAGTATGGTTTTCACATACATGTACCTGGCTATAATGTTTAACTATGTTCTGCCCTGGAGGCCTTGTTTTTTGTTAGATTGAAATGAAATGAGAATTTTTTTGTAAAATACCTTCTGTACACCATTCTTGTAAAGTTTTCTTGAATTTGCTTCACTGGTTTCAGAGGACATGATGAAATTGTGACTTTCCCATAGGGTCCAACGTTAAACTATGTTCCCTGCTGGTGGCCATGTTTTCTATACGATTGTAACTAAATGAGCAATCTTTGTTAATGACCTTCCATACATAATTCCTGTAAAGTTTGGTTGAATTTGCTTTAGCAGTTTCAGAGGAGAAGATTAAAATGCGACTTTTCCCTTAGGGTCCAATGTTAAAAGTAAGTTCCCCGCTGTTGGCCATGTTTTTTGTCAGATCAGAATGAAATGAGCAATCTTTGTAAAGGGCCTTCCATACACCGTTCATGTAAGGTTTGGTTAAATTCGCTTCAGTAGTTTCAGAGGAGAAGATGAAAATAGATTTTCCCATAGGGTCCAATGTTAAACCATGTTCCGTGCTGGCGGCCATGCTTTTCGTCGGATCGGAACAAAATGAGCAATTGTTGTTAAGGACCTTTAGTACATCATTCCTGTAAAGTTTGGTTGAATTTGCTTCACTGGTTTCAGAGCAGAAGATGAAAATGTGATTTTTCCCATAGACCCAATGTTCAACCTAAGTTCCGCCTTGGTGGCCATGTTTTTTGTCGGATCGGAACAAAATGATCAATCTTTGTACAGGACCTTTAGTACATCATTCCTATAAAGTTTGGTTAAATTTGCTTCAGTAGTTTCAGAGGAGAAGATGAAAATGTGATTTTCCCATAGGGTCCTTAACATCATTCCGTGCTGGCAGCCATGTTTTTTGTCGGATCGGAACAAAACGAGTAATTGTTGTTCAGGACCTTTAGTACATCATTCCTGTAAAGTTTGGTTGAATTTGCTTTAGTGGTTTCAGAGAAGAAGATGAAAATGTGATTTTTCCCCATAGGGTCCAATGTTAAATCTAAGTTCCGCGCTGGCAGCCATGTTTTTGTCGGATCGGAACGAAATTAGCAAACTTTGAAAGGACCTTTAGTACATTATTCCAATAAGTTTGGTTAAATTTGCTTCAGTAGTTTCAGAGGAGAAGATGAAAATAAGATTTTCCCATCGGGTCCAATGTTAAACCATGTTCCGTGCTGGCGGCCATGTTTTTTGTCGGATCGGAAAAAAATGAGCAATTGTTGTTAAGGACCTTTAGTACATCATTCCTGTAAAGTTTGGTTTAATTTGCTTCAGTGGTTTCAGAGCAGAAAATGAAAATGTGATTTTTCCCTTAGGGTCCAATGTTTAATCTAAGTTCCGCGCTGGCGGCCATGTTTTTTGTTGGATCGGAACGAAATGAGCAACCTTTGTAAAGGACCTTCAGTACATTATTCCAATAAAGTTTGGTTAAATTTGCTTCAGTAGTTTCAGAGGAGAAGATGAAAATGTGATTTTCCCATAGGGTCCAATGTTAAACCATGTTCCGTGCTGGCGGCCATGTTTTTAACGGATCGGAACAAAATGAGCAATCTTTGTTTAGGACCTTTAGTATATCATTCCTGTAAAGTCTGGTTGAATTTGCTTCAGTGGTTTCAGAACAGAAGATGAAAATGTGATTTTTCCCATAGGGTCCAATGTTAAATCTAAGTTCCACGCTGGCAGCCATGTTTTTTGTCGGATTGGAACAAAATGAGCATTCTTTGTAGACGACATTTAGTACATTATTCCAATAAAGTTTGGTTTAATTTGCTTCAGTAGTTTCAGAGGAGAAGATGAAAATGTGATTTTCCCATAGGGTCCAATATTAAACCATGTTCCGTGCTGGCAGCCATGTTTTTTGTCGGATCAGAACAAAATGAGCATTTTTTGTTAAGGACCTTTAGTACATCATTCCTGTAAAGTTTGGTCGAATTTGCTTCAGTGGTTTCAGAGCAGAAGATGAAAATGTGATTTTTCCCATAGGGTCCAATGTTAAATCTAAGTTCCACGCTGGCGGCCATGTTTTTTTTTATCGGATCGGAATGAAATGAGCAATCTTTGTAAAGGACCTTTAGTACATCATTCCTATAAAGTTTGGTTAAATTTGCTACAGTGGTTTTTAGAGGAGAAGATGAAAATATGAAAAGTTTAACGGATGGACGGACGGACGGACGACGGACGACGGACGCCAAGCGATGGCAATAGCTCACAATGACCCTTTGGGTCAGGTGAGCTAAAAAAGCAATTTTTTCAACGTTTTACCAAGCTATCTTTGGCTCCTTCTTACTCAGAAATGGTAAGAAGTATAACAAATCGTAACATCTTGTTTATTTCTATATCAAGTTTTTAGGTATTTTTGAATTTTAAATGATCTAATGCATCAAATCAACTAAAGAACAAAATTCTGAAATTCAGTGCTTTTTAAAAAGAAACGGCAAATCATTGGCGAACTCCAGCTTAGAAATTTGCAATAAACTTCATTAAAATATGAGAAAACATTGAAGTTTTCTTCTTCTCTGAAAATGATTTAACCACAATAAGGTATGAAATAAGACCTATACCAAACTTTTATAATGATCGGTCAATAAGTACAAACGTTATATTTCTAACTATGACGTTTGTCAACAGCCAAATTTGTTCACGCACATAAATACATCTAAGGCAGAATAAAACTATTGTCTTCTGTGCAGCGGTAATGTACACGGTAATTTAGTCCGTGGGCTGGAAACACTTTCCGCACCCNCCCCCCCCCCCCCCCCCACACACACACACACTTCCGAACCAGACCGATTTTTTTCAGACTTTTATGTCCCCTTATCAAAATAAAACATATTAACACGAACATAACCTGCATGCATGGACTGTAAAGTACACCATGGAAAATTCTTGTATTTTCGCTCTAACCTAAGTTTCATCTTTCAAGCTCCATAATTTATTAAAGATAAGTAATATGTATTGAAATCTGGTACCTAATTAAAGCAAATTTAATATCATTTACAATGAACACAGGTTTGAACACTTTACGGCATTTTTATGATCTGGGGATACAAAGACTGTATCCCTCCTCCAGAAAAAAATGCGAAAATAACGATTTTAGGCTGTCAATTGTTTTCAGATAAACAACCCTTGTCATTTGATCTAGTTTTTATGCCGAACTTATCAGGTGTGATACAATGTTGGAAAATTAAACCATTAAAGTACAGCAAATAATTTTGATTTTCGGTATAAAATTTTTGAAAAATGAAAATTTTCGGAATTTTAGATTTTTTCACAATTTCGACTTTCTGACTTTTGGATCGTAATAATCTGAATGTATATTTAATAATGGCCGATTTAATAATGATTAATGATATATTAGCAACAAATTGTGTGCACACATTTTAGTTTCAGACATAATGTAGTTTCAGAAATGTCAAAATTAGCACCCCTCCCCCTAAAAATTAAGGGAAAATTTGAAATATTCAGGCTCTAAATGATAAAAAGATAATATTTAATGGGAATTCTAGTGTGTATTTGACTAAAGGTGATGCAGAAGATTATTTAAGTAGATTTAAACTTTTAAAGAGGTCTGTTTTTGACTTTTCTTCCCGAAATTGTATGCATAATGGGAATTGTTCGGTTTTTTTTTCAGAATTTCTGCTGTTTTGACTTTGAGATACAAATACTTCATGAAATTGATATATAACTTGTAAATGTTGATTAAGCATCGTTTCATTATATCTTAGCAGTAACAAAATATTCTTTTAAACATTTTAGACTACTTACAGTCTCATTAATCACAAACATATTACCCCTTTCCCCACATATTCAAGACAATTTATTTCATTTTATTCAGCTTGAAAAGCTTAAACATTGTATAAAGGTCCAATGACAAATCATTTTCAAACAAACAAAAAATCATAAATAAGATCATGCGCGTGGTTTATGGGCAGTTATTCAACAATTAAAATTGGATTTCGTAAAATTCTGAAATGCTGGAAATTCCAATTTTTCACGAAAATCGCCCAAAATATTCAATTTTACCCATATTTTGGTGTTAAAATTTTATATTTCGATATATCAAATGCATCTTTTGCAAACAAAGAAACACATTAGTATGCTATATTCATATATATATATAAAGACAGGCATATTTTGGGGACTTTTAAGTTTAACTTTGTAGGGGGTAGGGGTTAGATTTTCGGTATTTAGAGTCACATTGAACACTTCTTGGTTTTCTAAGCAGTGTTTTAACTTGTGTATCGGATAAAACAATAAATTGGAATATCTGCTGATAAATCCCAAGATTTGCCTCTTATAACGATTTAAAAATTAATTTTGGAAAACCTGAAATGCTAAAAATTCCCAATTTCATCAATTTTGGAGTTTTAGCTGGCAAGTTGGATTTAAAATACCAAATCATGATAGAAATCATACAACTTTGTTATATGCAACGCAGATTTTGCGTCTTGTGGTTATTTTTATCCCAACATAGGCAAAAATTAGACAATTTTGTGGAGAATTTGTTGGGGTAGGGGTAAGATTTTTGGTATTTAGAGTCACATTAAACACTCCTTGTTTTTCTCTACAATGTTTTAAGACAACTAGTGTATCGCTTAGAACAATAAATTGGCATATCTACAGATATATTCTATAGGTTTGATATACATTACGATTTAACAGTGAACTAACGACAAATCTGAAATGTTGAAAATTCCAATTTTGCATCAATTTTTGGAGAAATATTGAGTTTTGATCGACCAATGGCTGTTTAAATACCAAATCATGATGTAATTCATGCAATATTGTCATGGACAACACACGTTTTCCGTGTTCTGGTTTATTTTTATGCGAACATAGACTAAAAATTGACAATTTCAGGGAACATTTATTGTGGTAGGGGTAATATTTTTTCGGTATTTATAGTCTTGTTTTTCTAAACAATATTTTAAGACAACTAATGTATCGCTTAGAACAATATAATAGCATATCTGCATATATATTCTATAGATTTGACATATATTGCGATTTAACAGTGAACTACGGACAATGTTGAAAATTCCCATTTTTCATAAATTTTGGGAGAGATATTGAGTTTTAGTCACCAATGGCTGTAAAAATACCAAATCATGATGTAATTCATGCAATATTGTTCTGATTATTTTCATGCGAGCATAGACAAAAATTTGACAATTTTAGGGAAAATTTGTTGTGGTAGGGGTAAGATTGTCGGTATTCAGAGTCACATTAAACACTCCTTAGTTTTCTAAACAATGTTATAAGACAACTAATGTGTCGCTTGGTACAAGTAATTGGCATATCTGCAGATATATCCTCCAGATTTGGCATATATAACGATTTAACAGTGAACTTTGGACAATTCTAAAATATTAAAAAATTCCCATTTTTCATCAATTTCGGGAAAAACATTGAGCTTAAGTCAACAAATGGCTATTAAAATTCCAAAGCATGAGATTGTCATATACAACTCACATTTTGCGTGGTCTGGTTATTTTTATGCGAAAAATAGACAAAAATTGACAATTTTAGAGTAAATTTGTTGGGGTAGGGGTAAGTTTTATTTATGTATAATGTCTATATTCCCTATAAACCGCCATTATTTGTGATGATTGTAAAGCAAATATAATAAGCTCTCATTTGATACTTATTTTAAATGATATTTGTTTAATAAAAAATAATATTAGGGAAAAGAAAGGCAAAACTTATTCAAAAACGAAAATATTCAAAGAATCATGTATTTGGTCTATTTGAAAATAAAATTTTGGTAATATAAAATATGAAAACACCGTCTTAACATGTTTTATATTGAAGAAAATAGATTCTAACATGGCTCTCTTCTTTGGCTTTGGAAACAAAGCTATGTTCTAATTCCAACAATATTTTTAGAACATACGTATATCTCTCGTAAAAGGACATTCGTAATGTACAGTTCCACATTTTATTCACTCAATACTAATGTGTAAATAAAGTTTAAAATAACGAATCCCCCAAAAGCTGCATCAAATAATGACAATAATAGAAATTTACAAGAGTTACTGAATTTAAGACTCGGACCTGAAATTGACATCCGAGAATTGACATAACCGTAACCTAGCAACGAATGTGTTGTTGTTATGAAATCGTATCTATGTTGCATATCATGCTGTATAATTTACATTTAGATATATTTTCTTTTAAATTTAAACGTTTATAAACTTATTAATACGAGTTTCATTCCTTTTCTTTTCGGCTTCAAATATAACATACCGTAAATAGCCAGTTATATAAATCAGAATACAACCAGCTCACATTTATACCCGCTTCGATTTTAAAATAATCGTATTTAATATTTTTACAATAGATATTTGTATTAATTCATACGCTTATGAGCAACTTGTATTAATAAAATAACAAATATAGATTTCTCTATGTCCATTTATGTGTGTTTGTATGCAGTTTTCCGACATATTTTAATTCTAGTGTCAAACCAAATATTGCCTTCTAAGAGCCGCTTCGAATGTTCAAAACGCTTGTTAAATATATTAGAATCGAAATAGATTATTGCAATTGGGCTCTATGTGAATTAGAACATGGTCAGACCTTATATTTGTCTTCATTTTATACCTCGCTGTCGCTCGGTAGAAAATATTGACAAATATAAGGTCTGCCCATGTTCTAATTCACACAAAGCCCGCTTGCAATAATCTATTTCTTAATTGAAAAACTAAAAACAATTTCCAGAATCGGGAATTGAGATGCACTTCGTGTTCTCTAGACCATCAAAAATACGCAATTTCAATGAAAACATCAATTTTTTCGTCAATATTTCATTTGGGTAGGGATACGTGTAATTGCGCTATCGAACGTATTGGCCATAGAAATTGCTAAAACTTCGGTTCTCTGTAAAGCTTATACAATAAGCAATCATTTGATACCCCGTTATCATAAATCATAACTGGGAAGCATTTGGTCAACACTTTGAAGCAACTGAAAGAAAAACTTGAACGAAAAACGAAATTTTCCAAAATGTCGGTAGGTTGGTCTAAAAATGGGCCAAATTCCACAAATGCGTGCAGGTTATGCTCGTGTTAACATGTTTTAACTTGAAGAGAGGATATGTGCGGACTTATAAAAAATGGGTGANGGGGGGGGGGGGGGGGTACACGGGGGGTTATTTCAGACCATATATTAATTGGTTTATACAATCCTAACAAACTACAGTGTTTCCGCACGAAAACTTAATACCTTTTTGTTGATGCGTATAGCAACGCAGCCATGTGGGTAATTTAAGGCTTGTACAGGGTATATTTTCGTGCAACATATTTGCCGATTTTTAGTTCACATGCTGTCGTACTGGAGGGTCATTATTTGTCGTATTTCGTAAAATTGATATACAGACAACGTGCAGACGCACCTTTTGAATAAAAGGACATTATATTTCTCGTATGTATGTGTAAAGCACCCCTGCAATCACGCTCCGTCAAACAGATCGATAGGTTATCTGATCTGTTGCAATCGTATAGTGTCTGTAAGTCTCGTCTAATTTTGGAACTTCCGGGACCAAAACTTGTACCCGGAAGTTGCAATTTAAACAAAAACATAAGCGAAAAATTTGAACGTCATAATCCTGCAACGTCATATTTTGGCGGGAAACGTTTTCAAATTGCAATTTATCGTGATTTTTCGGTGTCACATGACGAGACTTACAGACCCTATTCCTAATTTCTACAAGGTAATTAATGGTGTATTCAAGATGTATTTTAAATGTTTTGTTTCGCCACAGTGTTGCATTAAACTTGTAACTTGTAAACGATGTAAGCTTAGCCGTTGATAATATATGTCGTTTAACCTAAGCGCTTACAGGGGACAACATTAGTTATAAATAAATTTTGTAATGAGCCAAAGTCAATCTCGCTAATTGATTTTAGTCAATCAAATTGTCACACGATAATCAGAACACACATCGGCATTTATTTATTCACCACGACAGACACAATCTTGAAGCATTGCCTTTTTTAAAAATTTTATGGTTTTTATTAAATTTTGAAATTGAAAAAAAAAATAAATGCAAGCAAGCAACCAAAGCAAGACTAAACTCTTTGCAAACTTATATATTTTTTTTATTATTTTTCGCCTCATCTCTTTGTTGTGTTTTCTTCCAAACACTGCAAAATATAATAAACTGCTGCGCAAAGATTTCATGATACGCCCGTCCACAGTCAACTCGAACTTACTGGCATTGTTGGACCACAACAAAATAAATCAAAACAGAATAAGTGCCTTACCAAGATGTAACCATTTAACAAATATCAAATTAATATGTAAAGTTAATGCAGAGAAAAGGCGCAAAAAATGAATTTTTCAACAACAAAAAATATGAAGTCCAAGGGTCATAACTGTCCACAAAATTATTCAACAGGAACCAAATTTAAGCTAAACATAAAATCATAAACCATATATTAAATCAACTTGTTCATACATTACAGGTGTAGATACTGATGTTATTCAAAAATTTACTGAGTCCAAGGACCGTAACTCCGTACAAAATCAACCGATCATGACAAAACTAAATCTGTATCTGTATCTCAACTAGATACACTCATATACCAAATACCAAATCAATATACGTCAAACGGTTAAAAAAAATCATGAAACCTATATTTTTTAAAATTTCACTAAGTCCAAGGCCCATTACTCTGTTACTCTGTATAAAATCAACTGACAATAACCAAATTCGAATTTCATCTGTATTTCACCAAGATACATTCATTTACCAAGTATCAAATCAATATGTCAAGCCGTTACACATAAAAAAAACCTTGAAACCTATATTTTTCAAAATTTCACTAAGTCCAAGGGCAATAACTCTTAATAAAATCAAACCGACCGGAACCAAATTAGAACTTGATCTGTATCCCACTTTGAAATACTCATATACCAAATATCAATTCAATATGTCAGCCGGTTACAGAAAAAACTCCGGAAACCTATATTTTTCTAAATTTCACTAATTCCAAGGGCCAAAATTCTGCACAAAATCAACTGACCGGAGCCAAATTCAAACTTTATCTGTATCTCACCTAGTTATACTCATATACTAAATATCAATATGTCAAGCGGTTTCAGAAAAAAGCTCCGGTAACAAATAGTTAACGGACGGACGGACGAAAGGAGGGTATACATGGTATACAAGAATACGTCCGTCTTTCGACATCAAATTCACTACTTTAGATTTTACCTCTTTAAGTAACACTATGTTCAAAACTAAACTTAATACATGAGTAAAATACAGAAACACATTACCGAAAAGGTAGTTGTGTGTCGAGGTGACATTCTTTTATGCTTCTGAATATCCTCATCAAATTTAAAACGTCGTTCTGGGCATATATTACAAACGAGCGGGAATTCTGATGGATGCTGTCTCCTGTAATACCAACTTATTCTTCGTCCCATTTTACGCGTACTCTACCTGAAAATAGAATAAATTTAAATATATTGACGCTCAACTTACCTGAAATCTTACTTAAAATTCTAAGAAAAGACAGTAACAAATCGAATGCTACTTCAAATAAGTGCTTGTTCTGCTCTTGAAAAGAGAATATGTTCGGTCTCGTTTTGCTTTCGTCTCCAAAAAGAATTGCCATAGTGTCTTTCTTTTTTTTATATTTGAGCCATCTTAAAAATTAAAGATTCTCCCTTGTTTGTCATAACTCGAACATTGAAGCAAAAAATGTCTCGCATCTTCTCTTACAGACCAAAATTTCATTCAGAATCTGCTTCGATATAAAAAAAAACAGAAAAGATTGTGCTTTCAATCAATGTAGTTGTTTAAATATTTAGAGATAGTACATTTATCTTAAAGAATCATAAATTCAAAGACTGTGCTTTTTAAATTTGTCTCAATCCCTTATAAAGTCTTTGCTTCATGCGAACAAAGGTAAAAGTCAAGGTCAGTGGCCGGCAAAATGTTCTCAACACGTCACTGAAATGGATGCAAGATTACGCAAAAAACGCAGCACATCTAACAAAGGAATATGAACTTTTTTTTAATAAAAAATGCTTTTTGATATAGTAAAGCGCTTTTTGATAACCCCTAGACCCTAAATTTGCAATGATAATAATAATAATAATAATAATTGAAACAAAATAATAATAAAAAGCAAACAAATCAAAACAAGCAAAATCAGAAAAAAACAGTACAAACAAAAACAGAAAAAAACAAACAAACAAAAAATACAAAAAAGCAAAAAAAAAAATAACAATAATAATAAAGCAAAACAAGACCAAACAAAACAAACAATAAAAAAAATAATAATAAAGCAAAACAAAACAAAATAAAACAAACAAAAAAAAAAACAACAAAAAAAACAAAAAAAAAAAACAATTTAAAAACAAAAACAAACTTAATGCATACGTAGGGCACCAAAGATGAATATCCCTGCTCCACAAGTGTAACGAGTTATTTAAGATATTGGTGTATTCCGATATGTATGAAAATATATATCATGTATATCAAAATATAAATTAATATCCAGCTGTACGCATAATATGACATCGTAGTCATCAAACAATTTCAGGAAACTTTGTCAGTTGAAATAGATCAAATTATGGACAAAAGGGAAATAAAAGTATACAGAACAAAAAATGGCGTACACATTACATCGCATCATTACCAAATTAAGTCCAAATGGGAAATAAGCTCTACTTAATATCCAAGCTAAGAAAACTTTGACGAAAAGTTCTCATCAAAAATCTATTTATACCTGAACATGAGGGTGAAGGCATAAGCGAGACACCTAAAATGGTCTACACCTTACAACTCACCACTATTAGGCTTAATTAAATATGAAGTAATTCCCTCTTCAACAAACCTGACAAAACTGTAATGAAAATCCCTTATCCATTGTTAGTATTATTTAAAAATCAACGAATCGGCAAGGAGGTGCAAGTGCAACTGACTTGAAAACGGCTAGTATATCAGAACCTATTAGCATAAAGCTCCAGGCAAAATTCGAAATTATTACCACTTATACAAGGCATGTAAGCTGCGGCGATTATTTCTAAGTTCAAAGTGAGTTACAAGTGAAAATTCGACATATCGGCATACAGGAAGTGGATTTAAATTGGCTTATACGAAACATCTCTGTATTATAAATCTCTAGACAAAAATGAAATAATTCCCATTTAAACAAACCAAATACAGCGACGAAATTTCTCATCCATAGTGGGTTAGAGTGAAACTTGAAAAAATCAGCAAACAAGAAATGGTAACAAGGCAGACCTGAAAATGGATTTCACATTACAAATCATTATCATGGAGCTCCTTCCAAATTTGAAATTATTTCCACTAATACAAACCAAGTAAATTCCGACGAAAATTTCCCATTACAATGGGTTAAAATTTCAACGTATCGTTGCAATACGTCAGGTCTGAAAATTTCTTAAACGTTACAACTTATCATATGCAAAGCTTCGTACAAGAAATCGTTTCCTCATTAACCAACCAAACAAACGGGCAAACAGAACTGAGGGCGGACGCGCCTTTACAATATATCATTCCATTTTTTAAAGGCGGGTGTGCAAAATATAATTACGTAGTTACGAGACAGTAAAAGCAATACAAAAGACATGAAGCAAAAATCACTAAATACAAATTCCTCAAAATACAAAAAATTATACCTAAGTTGCAGAAAAACAAGTAATTCCGTTTAACTGTACACGTGTTTCAAGGAGTAACCTCTCATCAGCAGCATTAAAATCTTATAATGTGGAAAGCCATAATCCAAAAGTAGTTCAAAAGGAAGTACTCAAAATCCGATCAAAATTATACTACATGTATATTGTAGCAAGGAAATTTAGCTCTATTTTACCCTTTTTTACGGCTTGAAAACAGTAATTATTACAGCTTTGCAAAATGCTATAATATTTCAGCATACCCCAAGAAGAACCAAAAGAAAAATTCCCTCAGAGCTGATGAAAATTAATTTTTCAGATACATGGAAATGAGTGATAGTTGGGTCCTTTTTGCTTCTATACACGGAAATTGCACAAGCTATGAAAATTGATTACAGTCTTCTGACAACTTGTATCACGTTGACACTAACCCCCGTCAAATTTAAAGTAAAATAAAAATTTTATAGCTGGGAAATTGTAAGCACTTCGCTAAAAAAAATTGTACTCTACTCTACTACTACCAGCTTTCTTTATAAAAAACTGAAGAATAAAATCGGATGAAAACGTTTGAAGCACTTCAAAAATTACTATTTGGCAACTTCTTGAGCACTATTTTTCTCATAAACTATGCCCTCTTTTATATAGCAAATCTTGAATTTTCAGTGAAGCAGAATACTGTAAACGTATTAAATTTCGCGGTTTATGAAAGATCGACATATTTGCAGGTATCAAATTTCACTGTTTTCAATGTTAAAAAGCCTTTCTCTACACAAAAACATATATTCACGGGTACTATTTTTCGCGTCCCAGAGCCAACAGCGAAAATAGCGAAAATTAGTACACCGCGAAAATTAATACGTTTACAGTAATAGAAGCAAAATCTTTTGAATAATTATAATTATTCTGCAGCAAAATCTATGAAAATAAATAATTCAGATCCTTTAGAAAAACGAGCAGACCACGACCCCTAACACCAAACGCAGGCGTCCTGTTTTGCGAGGGAACGTTGCATCGATATTCATAAAGATTGACAAAAGAAAACTTGAATTATCAAACGGAAAGAAGAATTTACCTGCACCGACGCCTACAAGCATCACATTATTATACACTTTTATATTTTTTGCGGTCATGTAAACAAATAAGTTTACATGTATGTTAAAAAAGACAACTTTACAACGGGCATAAACTCATAACTGAAAATCAACACCAAATATTAATTTTTGCTTACTATTTAAGGTGTCTGCGGGGTATTATTTTTCTGTTATAGAATTTTGTGAAATATTCTGTGTAGAAACATAATTGTATTATTATTCAAAATATAAAATAAAATTTGGGTGTCACCGTGCACTTTAGGCCAAAAAGTTAAATTGAAAATTTCATGATTTTACATAGAAATGTTAGGGAAAATGGTTATATGAGAGGATAGCTTGAAAAAATCATTATATATTTTGTTTATACTTTGCATGTGTTTTGTAATAATTATATAGCTTACATATAGAAATAAAAATAAGGGGTCGCCGACTTTGAAATAAGAAAGATAAATTGTGAAATGCTAATTTCTGTAGTGATATCTTAGTTAAATTCTTTTATCAAATTATCTCCCTTGTATAATTTCTGTGTTCTGTAAATCTATCTTCAGATTTAACTCTTGTGTGTTTTAGTTCAACCTTTTGTTATAGAAATGTTGTAAAAGTGATATGGAATAATAATTGTAAATACCTTGGACCTTTCTTTTCATTTCATATAACTATTTTGTTAATTTTTTCAATGAATGAAACCTAAATGAACAAGTATAAGACAAATATGGCGGAATAATACCACTAAGACACCTTAAAGACCTGTTATGATTTTTTTTATTCAAGACTCTTAAATTCTTGTTAATGCCTTGAACTACTCCATCTCTCTTTTGTCTTCCCTTTGATTCTCTCGATTTCGAAGCGCTTTAACTGATAATTTACCTCAATTTATTTACTTTCCCCGAATTATTTACTTCTATTATCGAATTATCAACTTCTACCCCATTAATTTTTATGCATATTTATATGACGTGTGCTTAAATTTGGCCTTCTTTTATGTTTCAAATAGGTATTAGTGTGAGACAATTTTCATGTAGAAAAAAAAAATCCCGATCTGATGATCAAACTTATACTACCTTCCTGTAATAGCAAGGAAGTCAAAAGACGAATCAATCCATTCGGCTACGAATTTAGCTGACGAATTGGTGTCAGAAAATATTTTTAATCTGACAAAATATCGATAACACATGTTATTTGAATAATACAAGTTAATCTATGTTTGTTAGATCAAAATGAACGAATATCTGATATAGAATAATTATAAAAAAAAACCTTTTCCGTATGTAGAATATAAAATAATATAACAACCAATTAATGATATAGCCTTAATGAATAAACATAAGTGGAAGGCGGGATGACCGCATTTCTTGACATAAATTTTTTGTATTGTCTAGTTTTATTTTGACGGTCTTTAAGACAGTGTATGTTTCAGAGTAATTAATTGAAATAAAGTGCTTTATAAGAAAAGGGTTGGTCAAGATGCCTCCGAGCGCAAACATACTTAAACTATAGCACACTCGTACAATTTTTGTCAACAAGACCTACTTAAAAAAGGCTACATGTTATTGTTACAAAAATGTATTATAGAAGTAGAATAAAAATTAATGCAACGATCTTTTACTTTTTACTTTGTAAAAAGAGACAAAAGATTTCAATACAAATGTTTTACACTTCATGTTAAATCTAGTATTATAATCAATCTGTATACATGGTCATATCTAGAACATTCTTTCCTTCAAAGGCACTGAACTAGAAGCACTGTAGAAACAAAAGGATCCCTTAATCTCCTTTCCCATGTCTTATCACGATTTGCTTCCAATATTGAATATTGAATATTGAATCGACCTCTTCCATGTTGACATCTTCCCTCCTGAAAATCGTCCTGTCTGTCAAGAACTGTATTTAGATGACCGAGATACCTTTCGTGTATTACGTTATGTAATCCAGTTCATGGAAGCTTCCACAGCATATCTACGTTCAATATGATGTTACAGCTGTCTAGCTATCAATATAACTTATAATTGTGCGCTTAGATACCAATAATATTTTTGACGATACGACGTCGCAATATCACATAATTAAGTATCCTATGCTATTTTGTCATTCCAAAAAAAAAAGAAAGAACAAAAAAAATTGGAAAGGTCTTTAGACAAGAGACGCAATTATCAAGAATTAAGTCGATCGGAAACGAATCCGGTTGTGAAAACCCAAGTCTATCATTTTCGATGTTGTCTTCCTTAATAGTTGCTACAAAGTGTTTCAGTGTTCCGTTGACATTAGATGACAACAATGTTTTCAATCTAGGGATCCACATGCATGAGGAATGTTCCATCTATTGAGGAACTCTTAAGCTTTAGGTCCCTTGTGATATAACATTGTCGGACATACGACTAGTTCATTATTGTATTCACAGTAAAAGCACACTTTACAACTGGGAAAAGTAGTCTAATACCGTATATCGGATTATTTTTGCGACGACTTTTGTTCGCGATTTTTGTGTTAAACAAGCCAGGGATTTATTCACCATGTTAATAGGTAGCGTTTTACCGTATGATCTAATGTATCTAAATGGGCAGTGAAACTTCCGGGGAGGCAATTTTTTGCGCTAGATAGCTAACGGCGAACTTAGCGAAAATTAAACCACACGCAAAAATATCCGGTAGTATTCCGTATTAGTCGGCATTGGTACTTGTGTGTGGAGTATCTTTTTACGGTGGCTAAATTTCTCAAAATTTTTGAAAGAGTAAGCCCATGTTCTAACAGCGCTCTGTAGCGGATGTATTCTTTAGTAATCCTAAAACCAGCTTTCTGAAGTTTCTCGTCAAACATTCGTGGTTCTAGTGAAGGTGGTTAAGCAGCGTACTGTACTTAGTCATAGTGGAATCGTGTTAGAATTAACCATTTACAGAACATTGACAGTTATTTATTATAGTACGGGCGTAGTATTGTCGTTTTTTCTGTCACACCAGCTACGTTCTTATCATTATTTACGATTCTTCCCCGATCATGTAGAACCTCAAAGTCGTTGAGAGCGTAGTGAAAGTGTGACAGGTTTTACAACGGATTGAGGAAAGTGGCTAAAGCGGTTTAAAGCGCTATCCATTTAATTAATGTGGAGTAGGAAACAAGAAACAACTACCATGGCAGAAAATTATAATCACATGCCAGAATCCACGAGAGAACAGCATAAGAAAAAATAATTAAAAGACGAAAGACAGCGATAGGAACTCTGGATAGCAGGACTTGCTACCGGCACTAGCAAAGAGTTAACGGTAGGGCTAAATCGGTTTATGGGTACCCAAACCTCCCTTTTCTCTATGATGATTCCTAAAGTATAATAAACATGCAAATAAACAGATACACAACTAACTCAAAGAAGTAGGGTATACGGTGAAATATATGAGGTATCACCTTGTGTAATTTGTTTCGTCAAGACGGCCTCAAAAGGAAAGCGAATAACCCCCTCTGGAATATTTTTGAGTCCCCTTTACCTTAGAAAGTAAGTTCAACTATCTCTAACAGCTGGAAGTCATTCAAAAATGCATGTTCAATGTATATAAAAAACAATCTGCTAAGTTTCAGACCTCTTGGTGAAAAACTTCTAGAGGAGTTACACTCTGACTATAGAAAATGAACAAGTTTACCTAACTGTAAAATCCGGAAAAAATATAATATTCTACGACAAATAGGCGGCGCCTTTGTTCAATTTATATGAAACACCCTGCAAGTTTCAGGTCTCTCCGTAAAAATCTGTCAGAGGAGTTGATTTAACAAGATTTGTATCCCTTGTGGGGATGGACAGACAGACAGGCTGAAACATATATACCTACAAACTTGGTTCGCAGCGGTAGGGGTATACGATTTATTGTATCTAAAGAATAGACAGATTCATTTACCAAATCACCTGACTAACATACAGGGAAAAGTCTTTGTGAATCTTTGTACCACCATAGGAAATTTTTGTTGTTGATGACATTTCATTTATTAAAATGTTTAAATATCTAGAACATGTCAAAAATGGAAGGTCATGTGCCAAATTGAAACATATTCAATGAGAAAGTATTATCAGTTTTGATTTAAAAGATATTGAATTGATGTCACATGCCAAGGTCAAGGTCATGCGATAAAAAAACTGATGGCATTTGATAGGGATGAAGCGGACACACCAAAAACAGATATGTTTGTAACTTTCATTCATATGGTGTGAAAATTAAGTTCCTGCATCCACCCTAATTTTTTTCCGGTCGGTCGATCAAAGAATATAATGGAAATATACTCTAACGGAAGGCCGTTTCTCGGGTTTTTGAGATGATCTTCGACTTCGGAAATCACTTAGTTTTCACTTTGAACATTCTACATACTAAACCCCACTTTAATAATGTTTCCTGCCAAAATTTTAGGCACGTGTATCACAAAAACAGCCAGATTGACCCATCTTTATTTTGCTTAAAATAATATGTGATCGATGTTGTATTAAAAAAATAATTTTAAAACCCTTTTAGAGTGACCATCTTAAAAATATATTCCTCTTGAGCTGACAGTAATCTTTGCTTTGTGTAAGTGCATGTATGCTTTGTACAGGGCATTTTTTTTTTTTTTAAATTCAAGATAAATGTGAAAAACTTCGTGGTTTTGGTTCAATATTTAAAAAAATAAAAGTCTTATTTCGTTTGTTTATATAAAAAAAGACTTAATTTTCAAGATATTGGTAAACTGTGATTCTGCTATAACCAATGAACTCATTTATGCAAAAAAATAATTCTATATATAATAGATCTACATTGAAAACATAAAGACTAATCTTTTTTGCTCGTGAAGGATCAAGAAACGAACAACTGAGCTCGTGAAGAATGCTCGTGAAGGTCTTAACCTTTAAAGAGACTATTTTTAAATTGATTTATTAGTTAGAGTTTAACGTGCAGTGAGCAATATTTCAGCCATATTTAGGACGACAATAATTCCAAAAATATTAGTAAAAGAAGAGAAAAAACATAAGTTGAAGGGATAACCGGGGGAACAAGTCTTCATTGCCACTTGAAAAGGAGTGAAATGGGTTGGGGCAGGAAATTAAGCCTTCTATACGAGTCCCAGTGACTCTGCTCTCCGCAGCGTTTCTCTGTACAATTTGGCTACAAAGGTTCGCGTCCAGGCTTCCCGTATTTTGACCTGACTATCCTGCGTATATAGACAGGACATTCACCTATCCACTAACTGGGGACGAGCACGGCAGCTCTAAAGACGGAGCCACCGAAAACCGATTCAGGTACCAGGAATTTTTAAATTAATATAAGACCATTTAAGTATAATTAAACCTCATTGGGCATCCACATATAACTCATGAAATATGTAATGAGGTAAAATTTCAGGGGCATCGAAAGCCTAATTCCTTCGTAAAACATATACACTATCTAGGTCAACATGAATAAAGTCAAGCGAGATTTCAAGCAAAATATGCTAAAGGGTCAATAAATATTTAGAGATCATTATTAACTGCAATAAAGGGGCATTTTATAGCTGATTTTTCGAAACTGAAGCGATACTAAAATGATGATTTAGCTCGATCAAGAAGTTTCAAAATGTAATAATTTTGCACATGTTATCCAAAGTATGTGTTAGAATTTTTAAATCTCTCATTTTAGTACCTAAAACTGTTATAAAACAACGGCAGTAGAATACCGAAGGAACAAGGGAAGCGATGACTACAAAAATCGAAGTCCAAAGACATGGCAGAAACGGTAACAGATAAAAACAAAGACAAAACAAGGACGTGAGACAGCTACAATGCACGGAAATAAAAAGATAACATTAAGAACTAAGGCACTCATAGTGTGAACTCCCATGAAAACCGGCAGTGACATCAGGTGCTCCGGAAGGGTAAGCATGTCCTGCTTCGCTAGCGGCACCCGTCACACTATCAGTGAGTCAATCCGGGGTTGAGTCAAATCCGTGAAGACGTGAAATTTAGCTGAAAATGTCCGTTTTCATTTGGGACACAGACACGTCATATCTGTCAATGATGTCATGGTGACGGCCATAGAATTTCTGAAGGGATGAAAGTAACAAAGGCTGAACAAATCCCTGACTAAGCAGCTTTTGGGACAGTGTTTTTGCTCTAACTAAAAAGTCACTGTATAAACTGCATGCCCGACAGTAACGAATCAACTGTGAAATGTACACTCCATAGGCTGGAGAGGCAGGTATATTGCTGCTCAGAAAGGGAAAGTTCACAATTGGGAAGTTAAAATCATCACGTTTGTCATACAGCTTAGATTTCAAACGTCCCTTTTCGTCAATGTAAATTAAAAGATCTAAATACGAAGCTGAAGTAGGTGTATCGGTAGTCTCTTTAATTTCAAGCTCATAAAATATGATTTAAAACAAAAATCTCCTAAGACACTGATGCCCAATCAAGCATCCTGCCAATGGAATCAAATAATTTTTGTTGCATTGTTTTTTCCTTGTTATGATGAATGAGTATACAAATTTTAACAAGGGATCTGTGAGCCTAAGCTCACTAGAAATACCCCCGCTCTCAGCTTTTAGTGGCCTGCACAGGTTTGAAAATCTAATATGATTGAAAATTTACTAAGCCAGTAAACAGGAAGTAGTAATCTGACAGATCTGAAAATGCACCCCATTATATGGCATGACTATACTAAGCTGCTGACAAATTTCAAGTTGGATCATTACCATTGCAGAGAAAAGCTTGATGAAAATTGTGACGGACGGACATAATGACTAAAAATTGCCTGAGTTTGTAAACAGGAAGTAATAATCCGATACATCTGAAAATGCATATCACAATATGGCATGACTAAACAAAGCTGCTCACAAAATTTCAAGTTTGTATCATTTACCATTGTAGAGAAAAGCTTTACAAAAGTTGTGACGGACGGACAGAATTATGAAAAATTAACTAATTGCATAAACAGGAATTAGCATCCCGACAGGTTTGAAAATGCATCCCATAATATGGCATGACTACACAAAGCTTCTGACAAAATTTCAAGATTGTTTTGAAGTCGCAACATCAATATCTACTTAGAAACCAAATTTCATTGAAATCCGACAATGTTGTATTTTCCCGCCTTTTTTGGTGGCCATTTTGAAAATGGCGGTCAAGGAACAATTTTCAACACTGGTTTTGAACTCGCAACATTAAGATCTATTTGGAAACCAAATTTAATTGAAATCGGACAATGTTGAATTTTCCCGCCTTTTTTGGCGGCCATTTTGAAAATGGCGGTCAAGGAACAATTTTCAAAATCAGTTTTGAAGTCGCCACAGCAAGGCAAATATTTCATCAATTTACACGTCTAAACCTTCATCTTCTATAGTTTTGGAAATAATAGATGAAAAATACGTAAATTAAAAAAATTCAGTGAAAAAAGGGCAATTTCAAGTTGGATCATTTACCATTGCAGAGAAAAGCTTGACGAAAATTGTGACGGACGGACATAATGACTAAAAATTGCCTAAGTTTGTAAACAGGAAGTAATAATCAGATACAGCTGAAAATGTATATCACAATATGGCATGACTAAAC
>MJUU01039874.1:0-24163 GCA_002080025.1 Modiolus philippinarum
AATATGATATTTATTAAAATGTTATCAAATTATCAAAAACTTTTTATCTCTGTCAATTGCCGGAAAAATAGACTTTTTTGTCTATTCTTCCGGCTAGCCGGAAAAATAGCCACTTTGTTTTTCTATTTCTAAGATATATTAAAACACACGATTTTTTAGTTGCCTATGTGTTTGTGGTATTGAATAATGGCGGTATGAAAACATTGAAAATTAAATCTCTATGAAACTCGCTTGACCATGTTGACAATCGCAATAAATGTCCAAACCTCATGTGTATTAAGTAGATGACAAAATACTATACACTGTGCTTGATTGTATATATAATTTTGTCTTTTGTTGCTTTTATGACAATGTGTTTTATTTGATATTGAAGTTGGTGTCACATTTATTGAAACGGTTCTATAATTATTTATATATCTAGTGCTTTGTGATTTTGACAAAGATTTATTTAATCGGTTGTATAATTATCTATATATCTAGTGCTTTGTTAAATAATCAGAACAGACTGAAATACATGTACCACTGCATGCGTTGCGAAGTTAATGTGTCAGCAGTGCAGGTTAAAAAATTATCCGCTTTTCTCCTATCAAAAACGTTTTCGAAAGTGTGTCTTTGTCTGTTTCCTTGTGTTATATACCTGAATTGATATTTAGGATGCACTAATTGCCGTTCGGCACTCCCCCCTTTTCCAATCGGAGTTTTTTTTAGCGATTTTCCATAAACCGCCCTTTCAAGCAGGTAGCTTATCTTATTTTTTAAAATATCGCGAAAGTAAAACGCCGTTTCGCGGATTTTCTACAAGACGTCACAGACGTGTTAGGAAACAATGTAAATGCGCTGTTATGTGCGTACAAACAATAGGCTGTTTGGTCTTTAACTTGCCAATAAATAGTTTATTTTATTTTATTGTTTGTTTTTGTTAACAGGAATCTAAGTTAAGTCGATTTATCCTTTTATGGGATAAATCAGATTAACGTGGTGACGGAATTGTTTAATTGTGTTTACGAGTTATCCCGCTTTAATAGATTTTACTTGTAGTCTCTAGATTTTCAGGAAACCAGAAAGAACGTGTCACATGGCCTTTCTAGGCCAAGGTTGCAGTTTGACGTCAACCTTCCTTTTGCAGCGGAGTTCAGCAGGGACAGACGTTAATTATTTGGAGGAGTATATCTCAACAAATTGTTGCTTTTATTTAAACTCACCCTCCCACCTCTTTTCAATGTACTGCTGCCTTTCGCTCATATTTTTCAGACTCCGTTGTAACCCCCAGAAACGAAACTCGTCACGGCTCACAAAAGAACTATGAAGTGCAATAGATCTACAGGATTTTAGTTATAGACAACATTTTAGGAGATTGTCCATTATTATTAACTATAGTACCAGTACCAGATTTGCGTGACCTGTAAACTCTTCTACACAAGAACCAAGCAAATGGAACAACAAACTGAAGTTCGTCAAAAGTTCAACTTGTTTTTAATCTCAAGAAGGCGGAAAACCGACACAACACCAATATTTCTGCAACACTTTCATTTTATGGACTGTAATATCCGTTCCGTGTACTGAGCTTCTGTTCCCACGGCCAGTATATATTTTGTTAAATGATCTGAATAATGATAATTTTCCGTCTTCATGATGGTCACTCTATTTCAGTCCAGATTTTAATGTAATTATAATGACAATCATGATTATTCTAATGTTCCAGCGATAATGACAATCATGATTATTCTTATGTTTTAGTGATAATGACAATCATGATTATTCCAGTGTTCCAGTGATTATGGCAATCGTGATTATTCTAATATTTTAGTGATAAAGACAATCATGATTATTCTAATGTTTAAGTGATAATGACAATCATGATTATTCTAATGTTCAGTCGATAATGACAATCACGAATTCTGCTTATTATGATATCTATCATTCGTGATTATTCTAATATATTTCATAAAGACAATCATGTTTTAATATTAATACAAATCATGATTATTCTGATTTGGAATAATTTTCCTGGACTTGCCAAGTTACGCCGTTTTGGCCGGCAGTCCAGCTTTATGTGAGCCGTGGCCTTAACTTGCCAAATAATAGTTTATTTTATTTTATTGTTTGTTTTTGTTAACAGGAATCTAAGTTAAATCAATATAATGTACAAAAAGTTCTCCAAAAACAGGAAGTGAATGAGTGACAGACATGAAAGGAGGAGAAACGGTACAACTCGTCATACAAAAGCTGCAGTCCGTGTATCAAATCATTGCTAAATACATGGTATACCCAGGCTGGGAAGTCCTTGACGAAAAATATAAATATATGGCTGGAAAGGAAAAAAATCTAAGTTGTCTGCAAACAAGAAATATGGTGATACACTTGAAAAGGGGGCACACGGTATAATTTCACAGCTTCGGACCAAACATCAAATCAAGCTTACTTAAGCTGGGAAATTCTTGACGAAAAATTTCAATATACGGCTATATAATGCACAAGAGTTATCGACATACAGGTAGTAGATGAGTGACGAAATTGAAAAGGGGAGACACGGTGCTATTCATCATACAAAAGCTTCAGATCAAACATCAAACCATTACTATGTACACAAACTGAAAAAAAATCATTGACAAACCAAAGAGTAAATGCTCCGCTGCCATTTTTCGGTGTTGTGCAAAGTGTGTTATATTCAAGTTGTGAGTAAAATTTGGCTTCCCTGTTTGTGTCTGTAAGACACATATGATGCCCCCGGAAGTGGATTTAAAACATGGACATCTACTTTCTAGGCATTTCTAGAAAAAAAAATCAAGAACGTTAACTTGCACATCTCACACAGTCTTTTGATTTAACCAATCAGGAGTAATCCAGAATCGACCTTTTAAATGATTTGTTTGGAACCATGTTGATTTTTCCTTTTTGTGTACCGTTAATTTTGATTTTCATTGATGGAACTGTGATGATATTAATCTGAGCTTTCTCCACACATGCTTGCCATTGATTTGTAACCTTTATAATTTCAGTGTGAATGGAGTTTTGTCTGAAAGGAGCAAGTGTTGGACCTTCTTATCTCTCTGATTAATGCTCGCTGTCATCATGAAACACTACAAAATTCTCAGCTCTGGACCACCATACATTCTCTCCACGTTCTAAAAGTCCGCTATCGAGGAGGGAGGGGGCTCAAGTGCAGGTACCCCTGCTGAAAAACGGCAATTTTTCTCATTTTTTTCACATTGAAGTTGTCATGGAAACCTGTTAAAATGAGTTAGGCAAGTTGTATTGCGCAGACATATAGAGTGGCAAGTCCTCTTTGCTATTGAGCATAAGAGACATGAAAAGTCTTCGATCTATAACAGGTTAGTCAGAGTTTCATAGACCCTTATTGGCAAAAATGGCGATTTTTGCAATTTATGCTTACAACTTGGTGTAAAAAATTCCAAAAAATTTTTAAATTTTTTCTTGGTGTCTGACACATTTGTAGACCTTTTCTGTAAACAAAAAAGCCCAGAACTTTACATTTCTGTTGCAGGTCTTGAAGTACTGAGGGTCTATGACAGCCCACCTCTCACTAAAATCTCACTTTTTGCGACTTTTGGCTTTCCATGGGTACTAAATAGGGACCTGCAATTCCAGCAGTTTACATTATCGATCCTATTGGGGTTATTTATTTAGCTATAGCACCCTTCTGTCTGTCATGCCTGCTAAGCTTCAATTTCCAATGTATGGAATACCATGAGGGACATAAAAGTAACCACAGGGTCCACGATGCCTTAAGGCATCGTCCGCCTGGAAAGTGGTAGAGTCGTAATCAAGGAAAACAGAAATGATACAAGTCAGAAAAAAAGTGTTAGTAATACTGCATAGGTTTTTACATCGCATATCACTAGTGCCCTTTTTGCAGCAACTCGCTCAAGACACTTTCAATACGTTTATTTCGGTAATCCCATTCAAAGATTTGAAATTTATGACTCCTCAAACGAAATCTGATAAAAAAAAACAAACATTTTTGAAATGTTTTCGTCATTTTGACTGGATTTTCAATTAATTTTCTGCACAAAATAGAGAAGACAAAGCACTGGTTATGAAGTCGCATTAATTGTTTTAATGGTCTTGTGCAATAAGGGCTTTTGGCAATGTTGATGATCTCAAACAATGCATACACAAGTTGTACAATATCATATGATACGTTTTGCTGACTGTATTTAACTGATGTAAATTTTACTAATTTTATTGCATACATTCGAGCATCTGAACCTTTTAAATTGACTTTATCCCCTATTGTAGTTTGTGAAAACTTTCATACTCGTTCATACTCGGTTTTTGTATTTTTGTTCTCCAGATGATGTGATAGCTCATCCATAAGATGTTTTACCACACTTGAAACATCATGGAGAGGTTCACAACAAAGTACGTCATATTTGTCAACCTTTTGGTTTGATGCCGTCAATATGGGATGAAATACCATCAGGGCGGGAGACTCTAACAATGCAATGTAACCTAACTACTATTCTTTTAATGAAGCTTTATCTGTATTACTGTACTCAATATTTCTAGCATCCAATTCATTTGTTATTTCGTCCTTTTTCAAATTTTGAGAAGGATTTGTACATTCTGTTTGTCGTTTCTTCCAAACGTGGCCATTAATTACCATTTGTCTCCTTTCATCTAAACTTATTGCATTTTGCAGCGTTCAGATTTATGTGGTCTTTGGAGGTGATTCTACTCAAATGGGCATAGATTCCCCCTCTTTGTTGTCAAGCTTTGAATCGTCTGGTAGGGCTGTCCCCTGAGAATACTCTTAAGACATGTAAATACGAATATGCTGAAACAAAATTAAACGTTACTTCTATATTTTTGTATTTATTACCACTGGGCCGATGCCTCTTGAGTGCTAGTCCTCGAAGGTACTCACAAATCTAGTAGTCAGAACTTCGGTCCTGACCCGAAAACCGATTTGTTTTGAAATTTGCATTCACAAATTTTACAAAAATTTGTTTCAAACTAAGGAGAATCTCCCTCATGCATAGCTCTGTCCTTGGCTGAATTTTGGTTTTCCTTTTTAGATCCTATAAGAAGTTTATTCTCCATCAGATTTACACGTATTTCGGTTTATGGACTTTCAAATAGTTTGATTTTTTTTCTGCACTAAAGTGACATAAGTTGTCGAAAAGCGCATATGCAGAAACAAAATAAACAGTATTTTTGGTGTTTTCTTATTTGATGATGCAAAACTCAAAATTTGAATGATACAAAATTTAGTTAATTAGGATTCAAAGAACGATACAACTATAATCCTGCCTGACAAACCACCTCCGGTCTATTTATTACTCTGCCTGACAAACAAACTCCAGTCTATTTATAACTCTACCTGGCACACCAACACAGACTGGAGGTTTGAGGACATCACTGACATTATCTGTAAGACACTAGCAGATATGTAAATTTAAATGATCTGGATTGGCCATTTTGATCTTATCACGATCTTGACAGGCTTAACACAATATTATCAAGACGGTGAAAGATTTTAAGTTGGTTTTCAAGATAATTGATTTCAAAGACGATCAAGATGTGTTAAGTTATTTTAAGATCAAATAAGATCAGATTGTTAATTGCCTTCAGAAACGATTAAGACGAGTTAAGTTTCTTAAGATCAAACAAGAACACGATTTGATCTTGTTTGATGCGGACAAACTTAACACATCTTGATCACCTTGGAAGCAGTTATCTTGTTTGATCTTGAAAAACTGTACAGGTCCTAGAAAGCAATTAGCTTGAAATACGACTGGATATCTTACACTGTCTCAAAAAATTGTGTTAAGCTTGTCACGATCGTGATAAGATCAAAATGGCCAAACAAGATCATAACATCTGCTAGTGAGATGAAAGGTAATGCTGACTGACGATGTTAGCAAATCTGATGGTCTTGTCAATGGAGCGAAAGGAACAATCACCGGATATCTGCCATCTCCACCATTCAATGATAAGATGATTGAAGACTGCAAGCCAAAGTTCATTCTCGTTCGATTTGATAATGTTGATATAGGCTGCCAGACATAGACAGACATCATATTCCGAATGCACAAAAAAAAACATCAGCTTCAATTACGAGACAACAATTACAGCTAAAGTTAGGAAAATACTCAAATTCAATGGACTGCAGTACTAAATCACAACGAGTATGTTTTGTCTTATTTGTGTTTTTTTTTGTGTGTGTGTGTGTGTTTTCCTTGGCAGATTGTGGAATTTAATTGTAATTTTCGGCCATTGTAGATATTTCCTGTTATACCCTTTTTCATACTTGATAGAATTGTTGTAGACTGTGATTGACATGCCCAGCCTGTCCAGTTTTCTATTTCTATCAGCAGAATTAAATCACTGAATTGATCGTTTTTAATCAATTTTGATACAAAGAAAAAAGGCAAACACCAAAGCGAGAAGTGAAGCATAACGATTAACAGGGAAGATCACATTCAAACCAGATGCTTTTCTGACAGCAGCACCCGAAGCCAGTTCTATTCTATAAAGGCAGTAAAGTACCGAAGGAACAAAGAAGTGGTATTTATAAAAAATGAAGTCAAGTCCAAAGACATGGCCAAAACGAGAACAGAAAACAATGGCGTTGTTGAGTGGGGGTACTGATTATGCGGAGACAACTCCTCCTAAACCGCTGTTTAAAATACTAAAAGTATAACTTCAGAACGCCTTCCATGGATACATCTCAGAACTGTTTGTTTCTTTTTGCTTCTCTTGTTACGGATGATATAGTCAAAATATGTTATTCCGAAAGACAAAATGTTAAATTATGCTACGTGTTGTCAGCTATGTTTGTTGTCTGATCAGGACTTCTTAGCATTTCACTTGCTTTAGTAGAGACGGCGGGGCTAGAAACGAAGGGACATACATTAATTACAGAAATTCTAAGTCAAAAGAGATGGAGACAAACAAGAAACACACGAGACACGATAACAAAATACAAAAAAGAACAAAACACTCAAAACAGTGTTAATTCCAATAAAAACCGAGAATGACCATATACAGTAAATCCAGGATAAAGTCAAAACTATAACCCACGACGTACTAAGAATAAGAATAAGAATATTTTATTCCAATTAAAAAGCCCTTATATAGAGCATACAATATAAATAATGTTTAACGTTGATCTGTATACATACAAATGTATATTAAAAAAAAGAAAAGAAAACAACAATATTTTTATATGGTTTGGGGCAGAGCCAGAGAATTTTAAATATATCTTATAGTAACTTATACCAATTCCATATTTACTTATAAAAAATATACAATATATATCAACCTATAAATCATTCACTCATAATTATATTAGAGTTTCTTCGTTTTTCCAATCCAGTATATATAAATTGTCCTAAAAGTTTAAGTAAATCCAAATCTTCATGTATAAAAAGCCAATTAAATTTAAGAGAATTATCTAAATGTCCAAAGTTGTGAAATTTTAAAATTGTGGGTTCAAAGAACTTATCTCTTATCTCATTATAGAGAGAGCATTCCATTATAAAATGTTGCTCATCCTCTACTTTATCTAATATACAATGCTGACATTTTCTCTGTGTCCTATCAATATAATTTTTTGAATATCTATCAGTCCCAATCCTTAAAGGATGAGAGCTAATTCTAATTTTACAAAATGGTTGTCGGTGTCTGAATTCTTTTATATTCAAATATTTTTCAAAACTGAAAGTAGTTTTAAAGGAAAAATAAGAAAATAATTTACCTTTTTCAGATTTGAGAATTTGGTCTCTATAAGCGTTCCAAAAAACAATATATTGGCTATGTAATTTATCTTTGACTACTTTTACAAATTGGTATAAACTACATGTTTTGTTTTGAATACCAATACCCAGCTTTTTCAGAATAAATATAATACTAGAAAACCATGTATTTATATTATGGTTTTGATGTAGATTTTAACTACACAAATATGTATCATATAATAACCCATTATCCTCCTTCTCTAATCTATGACAATACTTTAACATTGACAATAAAGAAATACATAGGATAACGTCCTAGTTCAGACACCACAGCAAAATTACTTTACCTTTATTAACACCCAAAATATATTTTAAGAATTTGATATGAGATTTTTCTGATACATCATTTTCAAATACTAAAATGATGTACTAAATGTTACATAGATGCAGTAGTGACGGTCAGATAATTTCTCAAGAGATTAAGTATTAAATTAACAATTTCAGGATAAAGAGTAAATGCAAATGAGACAAAGTTTTTACAAATGAAATAAAAGGGATAACAGGAAACATCTACAATGGCTGAAAATTATAATCATATGCCATAATCTGCCATGGAATTACATGGGAAAAACACAAATAAGACACGAGAAATACGTAAACAACGAGTGGAACTAGGGACAGCTTGACTCGGTATCTGCACTAGCAAAAGCCAGTGGTAGGGTTCAACCGGTTTTGGGGCACCCAACCTTTCCCTTTATCTGTACCGTTTCCCTATATTATCATAAATGTACGAATAAAAGAAAATACATGTAGACTACTTGCTCCAAGGCCACGATCTTGTTAGGAGAAATATGACAATACGTAATTTTATCAGATGGGTCAAGGGGTGTAAGCCACTAATCTTCCTGCTTGCTCAAGGAACCTAGTCTTTTGGTAAAAAGGAATCAACTCAGAGGTTCCCGAGGATTTGGTCCAGAATCATCAACTATCAGTGGCGGATTTAGGGGGGGCCCGGGTGGGCCCGCCCCCCCCCCTTAGGTCATAAAATATTTAAAATTCCTAGGGGTTTTTAAAAAAAATTGGGTTCAGGGCCCCCCCCCTTTTGAAAGAAATATTGGTCGGGCCCCCCTTAGCAGAAAGTATGGATCCGCCGCTGACTATTTCAGTAGACATCGGCAGTGTCAGTAAAAAGGCCAGTATGTTTGCAAAATTTTCATGTCACTAGATCTCAAAGCTATTTTAACGGATGTTTGCAGAGATACGCTTTATCTTGTTTGGCCATTTTGATTTTATCATGATCTTGACAAGCTTAACACAATTTTGTTAAGACTGTGTAAGATATTCAGTCGTATTTCAAGATAATTCCTTTCAAGGACGATCAAGACCTGTTCAGTTTATCAAGATTAAAGAAGATAACTGCGTTTAAGGGCGATCAAGATGTGTTAAGTTTGTCAAGATCAAACAAGATCAAATCCGGATCTTGTTTGATCTTAACAAACTTAATTCGTCTTGATCGTTCCTGAACGCAATTAACAAGTGGATCTTGTTTAATCTTAATCTATTTAAACAAGTCTTGATCGTCCTTGAAATCAATTATCTTGGAAACCAACTTAAAATCTTACACTGTCTTTACAAAATTGTGTTAAGCCTGTCAAGATCGTGACCAAGAACGGCCAAACAAGATCAAATGAAACATATCTGCTAGTGGTCCTATTTCGCAAAGAATGTAAAGTTATATCCCAGCTTTTCTGGATTTTTAGCTACATTTCCGTAAAACGATGATAGAAATGTCCATAGTAATAAGATGTTTGTCAGTAACGCAATATTCAATATTCATATCTGTTATAAAACTTCTTAAATGTATTCAAAAAATTATGAAATTCATTGCTCTGCTGTAAAAGTTTGGCTGTGAAAGTAAGGTTACAAACGCATACGAATCGTACTAGTTGAGGAATGTACACCTCGTATGATTGAGCTAGAGGAATTTCGCCGTCAAGAAAAGGTAAATTAGTTACAGTGATAGTCAGGTTATCGCCAATATACCTGCTGTTAACATTGAAAATAGAAATAAGTTTATCACTGTTTTGTATGGTTCAGTTTTAAAGTTTTTCATAATTTTTATTCGTAACAGAACAGAAAAAGTTCTGCAATGAAAGGTGCACAATTTATTCCCATGGGAATACTTATGGTGACTTCAAGATGAAGAACAACAATAAAAGCGCTGTTCCTTTGCTTGTTTTAGCATGTATTTGCAGAGACTTTGTCTCATGTACATTTACTCCATATCTATTCATTCACCATTTATGACCCTTTGATAAGAGTACTACCAAAACCAACAAAAATGTTGTACAGCAGAAGATTGAGTGCATTAATCATACCATCACATATATGGCACGCCAAAGCCTTAAAATTACAAAAAATAAAATTATCTCACGTAATACTATCTTATCTGAATTTTTGTGGTTTTGGCGCAGATAAAATATCATTAACTCCTGATAATTAAATATGGAAAAAAATTAACATAGGTCTCTATGCAATAAAGAGATAAAACATCTTTCCTGGAGGTAATAGGTAATGAAATTGCTTATCATAACTGGTATTGAACTTGATTATTTGTTAACAGGTAATGAACTATCTTATGATAGATGTCCGATCCTTATGTAATGATTTATTGTGCCCATTGAAGACCTTTACACGCTAATTTCATGCAACTCGCTCTCGCACTGCCATGGAACCATAATTATAGCAAAAGTAAAATAATATTATACAGATGCAAAACCTTTTATTGAAAACCTAATAAAGCGGCCGACGCTGCGGGATCCGTCTTTGAAAAAATGGAGTTCAATATTCGAGTTACTCTGTAACAGAGTATAAGTTCAGCATAAGATTCGTTCCAAAGGACAAAATATTACATAAAATTTGTTCCATTGGAACATATATTATAATACTTGTTCCTAACAGAATAAACGTTATATAATATTTGTTCCAAAAGGAGGAAATATTATGCCAATGTTTGTAATACTTGTTCCAATGGAACTTTGTTTTAGGTGGAACAAATATATGTTTACAACTCCCTGTAATAAATAAATAAATAGGGTTTTATTAAAGTTAACACGGAAAAACTACTATATAAAAAAACTTTGCTTAGATCCTGCACGAAATAGACAAAAAGTTAGAAAGACTTTCATACATCTCATCATTTCAAAACACAAAGACTGCTTCAGATACACATTCCATACACATGATACACGGATAAAAATTATATATCTCTCAAATTTACTCTTCGGAATCAATCTGACAATAACCTATTTTTTTTCATGATCTATTTAAGTAATGTATTATGCAAACATTAATTAAAAAACAATTACATGTATTCAATATACTTTCTATGTATATTCCATAGAATATACATTCATGTAACGATCACAGGTAAATGGATGTCAAAACAGGTAATTTCAACGATGAAATATTGTGATATTGTAATTTTTAATATATATTGACAAGACTTTATTCCCATAAACTAATTTTACAACGACAACGAAAAATACAGAATTATATATACACACGATAATACAAAATTCGTTACAAAAGAAAAAGAAGAGAAATTATGTTACAATTCTAAAATTTTCTGGAATCATTATTGCATAGTTTTCAGAATAGATAATTTGTTCTAAAAAGATTGAACTTGAGTAGTTATTGAAATTTATCTATCTACATCTGATTGGTTGCAACATAAATCAAATAATACAGTGACATAAATCAGATAATACAGTTTCCCATAGATATTACGTCTGATTGGTTGATATTAGAAAACAAATAATACATTTACTAGCACACCAAAGCCACAAAAATGCAGATAAAACTGCATTAACAGATAATACTATGTTATCTTAAGATAAAACATCATAACAAATAGATTTCATAGAGACCTACGTATAAAATATTTAAAAGTACTTATCAGGAGGTAATGAGGAAACCTAAAAATACACCATTGTACTGTTTGAGGGTAAGAGAAGTAACATGTACCGTGGATTTTATTGGTTTTTGTCTAAGGGTTAGAAAATGACATTAACCATCAGCTAACAAACAGACCTCTCAAAACACTATATGCCTCACTGATAGTGTGACGGGTGTCGCTAGCGGAGCAGGACATGCTCACCCTTCCGGAGCACCTGATGTCACTCCCGGTTTTCATGGGAGTTCACACTATCAGTGCCTTAGTTTTTAATGTCGTCTTTTTTATTTCCGTGCTTGTAGCTGTCTTACGTCCTTGTTATGTCTTTGTTTTTCTCTGTTGCCGTTTTCGCCATGTCTTCGAATTTCGATTTTTGTAGTCTTCGCTTCCCTTGTTCCTTCGGTATTCTACTGCCGTTGTTGGACAAATCTGAAATACAGAAAATCCTCATTTTTCATCAATTTGGGGCAAAATATTGATTTGAGTTTAAGTCAACAAAAGGCTGTCAAAATACCAAATCATGATGTTATTCATACAACATTGTCATATATAACACACAATATTCGTGTTCTGGTTATTTTTATACGAACAAAGGCATAAAATTGACAATTTAAGGGAAAATTTGTTTGGTTAGGGGTAAGATTTTCGGTATTCAGAGTCACATTAAATACTCCTTGATTTTCTAAACACTGTTTTCAGACAACTAATGTATCCCTTAAAACAATTAATTGGTATATCTGCAGATATATCCTCCAGACTTGCCATATATAACGAGCTAACAGTTAACTTTGACCAAATCTGAAAAGTTGAAAATTCCCATTTTTCCTCAATTTCGGGCACAATGTCGAGTTTTAATTAACAAATGGCTGTTAAAATACCAAATCCTGATGCAATGCATGCAATATTGTCATAATGGACAAGCATTTTGCGTGTTTTAGTTAATTTTATGCGAACTTAGACAAAAAATTGACAATTTTAGGGAAAATTTGTTGGAGTAGGGGTAATATTTTGGTATCCAGAGTTACATTAAACACTCCTTGTTATTCTAAACAATGATTTAAGACAACTAATGTATCGCTTGGATCAATTACATGGCAAATCTGCATATATATCCTCCAGATTTGACATATATAATGATTTAAGAGTGGACTTTTGACAAATCTGAAATGTTGAAAATTCCCATTTTTCAATAATTTTAGGTAAAATATTGAGTTTAAGTCGACAAATGGCTGTAAACATACCATATCATAAAATAATTCATGCAACTTTGTCATAAAGAACACACACTTTGCGTGTTCTGGTTATTTTTATGCGAACATAGAGACAAAATTGACTATTTTAGGGTAAATTTGTTAGGGTAGGGGTAAGATTTTCGGTTTTCAGAGTCACATTAAACACTCCTTGTTTTTCTAAGCAATGTTTAAGACAACTTATATATCCCTAAGAACAATTAATTTGCATATCTGCAGATATATCCTCCAGATTTTGCAGTGAACTTTTATTTGTATGTTTAATTAAACTATAGGGAAACGGGATAGAGAAAGGGGAGGTTTGGGTACCTATAAACCGGTTTAACCCTACCGCAAGCTCTTGCTAGTGCCGGTGTTACATACTAGTCTTTCCCCCATACCAGGATTTCCCTCCGGAAAAATGAGTATATACTCAGATTTCCCCGGAAAATCTAGTATATACTGGATTTTCCCCCGGGGAAAAATGAGTATATACTGAAGTTTCCCCCTACGGAAAATCTGGTATGTGTATACACATACTAGTTTTTCCCCCATACTAGAACTTCCCCTTTATGAAGAGGAACTTTGCAAATTGCAGTTAAGGTAACGACGACGACTTCATCTTTCTTCTAATAAGGAAACACTTCAATGAAAGCAAGATAGTAGAGAACAAGTTTACTCAAATGGACAAAATGATTAGCAAAGAAAGCATATTTAAGACTAGAAAAACTGTGAGCAAAGTTCACTAATGTATAGCCCCGTGCTCCCCCATTTTACTCAAGAAAAAAATATCATGTTATATCAAATTTTCAAATTGCTGGTGCTCAATTCTGTAAAAGTTTCATTGTGTTTTACCAAGTGGTCTAGGAGGAGTTGTACGCCTATTGTGGACGGAATAGCGAAAGGACAGACGAACAGACGAACGGAGGAACTGCCACCATGATCACTTTATACCGCCCGTTAAAGCGAGGGTATAACAAGGGGACATATATACTTCTAAAAATCATCCCAACAGTATCTGATCTGCAAATAAATATGAATGTGGTGTAAGGGCTAACAGAAAATTTTTTCTGTACCAAGTATTTAAATCAGCTGCATATAAAAAATATCAATGTACTTAGAATCGTGTTCATCTCTGCCGGATTTGAGAATGTTTGTTTTTGCAGGGTTTAAAAACAATTAGATTTAAGGGTATATTGTAAGAACCGAAACGGAGTTAGAATTGGAACACAAAATCGCATCCCCAACTGGGGGGGTTTAGTAAGAAATCGATATCACCCCCAAAACAGGTCCCACTATTCATACCGTTACATGGAGGTAATAACAAAATTACCCAACAGAGTTGTCAAGGGCCGAAGTCCATGAGACAAAAAGAAAAATCAGGTGGAACCTCTAACCTGTTAAGGTTTTAACATTGGGCCCTTATATATATTTTCACAGGATGAGAAAAAGCGTCAAAATTTGAGAAATGTGAAAAATTTAAACTTTCTTTTAGTCAAGGGAAATACCAAATTCCAAATAGGATCTAAAAAGGAATTAGAAGGGATTAGATTTGATCCGAAATTTCCCCATGAAAAAATGGCATAGAGATAACTGGCTATATAAAATTAGAAGGGATTAGATTTGATCCGAAATTTCCCCTTGAAAAAATGGCATAGAGATAACTGGCTTTATAAAATCGGCTTCTACTCATAAATCCAATCAGTTGCAATCAAGCAAAGGTACATAAGACACCATTTAATAACCATTCTAAGTTCTTCTGAAATTACTTGGCAAACGAGAACGAAATACAGGTACAAAAGTGCTATCTGTCAGGTCTAGTTTACATCAAAGGGGTCATACTTTAAAATTAAAACTTTTATGATCACAATATAGTTCTTTCATAGCGCAGACCTCAACGAGAGCACCATGTCAGTTGATATAATTAACGGGCGCAGGACATTTCCGAAAAACTTGACATATCTTTTCCGAAAATTTATTTTACATGTAAACTTTCAAAATAAGGCTTTGTTTCATCCCTTTCTTGCTCAATATAGTGGTCTTGTATTTAGAAATTTACCTGTATTGGGTTTTATTCGTACGTAAAAGCCTCTAAAATTACTTGAAAGTACAGCTGGCTTGTGCTAGTGTGGGTACCCGTTGAAGTCAAACTGTCCCGGGTTCCTATCGTTTCTTGCGTTTGTTTTTGTCTTTTATTTGAGTTTTTCTTGTGATGTTCACTGGTTGATTGTATGATGTGCTGGAAATTCTACACTCATTGTAGATGTTTACAAAAAAAAGGGAAAAAATAATTTCGGAAACGTCCACCATTTTTCCGAAATGTCCTTCTCCGATAATTAACAATCATTACCCTTATATTAATCAAAGAATCCATTTATCCATATTTATCTATACAAGAATTTCCGGAAATTGGTCGAACGTATATTTTCCGATAATGTGCTTGTGGTTATTACACGTTATATGTTTTATAATAATGTTTACATTATTTTTGCCTATGCAGTGCATATAATTAGTATATAGTCAAGGGGGAAATTCCAGTATGAATTCGAACAAAGGGGGAAAATCCAGTATATACTCAATTTTCTCCCCTAAATTCAGGGGAGAAAAATGAGTATATACTGATTTTTCCGGGCGGAAAGACCAGTATATACTCATCTTTCCGGGGGGAAGAATGAGTAGGGGGAAAATCTAGTATGTGACACCGGTACCAAGTCCGGCTATCCCGAGTTCCTATCGTTGTCCATGTTTGTCTTTTGTCATTTTATTGTTTTTCTTGTGCGGTTCTCTGGTGGATTGTGACATGTAATTGTGGTTTTCGGTCATTGTAGGTGTTTCCTGGTATCTTTCTTAAATTATTATTTGGATAAATCTGAAATGTAGAAAATGCCCATTTTTCATCAATTTTGGGCAAGATATCGAGTTTAAGTAAACAAATGGCTGTTAAAATACGAAATCACAATATAATTCATGCAACCTTGTCATTTACAACACACAATTTGCGTGTTCTGGAAATTTTTATGCGAACATAGACAAAAAAAAATGACAATTTTAGAGTAAATTTGTTGGGGTAGGGGTAAGTTTTATGGATGTAGGAAGTTTATAATACTTCAAAACTGCCATAATTTGTACCAGTTGTAAAGAAAGCACTATGTTCTTCCCTTTTATTCCAACTTTTCATGAATTTGAACCACTCATTGATAAGATGAGACAAAAAAGGGACAAAACTATGTCGAAAACGAAAATATTCAAAGATGTGTTTTAGGTGTCTATTTAAAAGGGATAGTTTGGTCATTCAGAACATTATGGTAACATGCTTAATTTCTTAGAAAGGACATTAAAAGGCTTAAAACAAAAAAAAAATCTGGTGCGGGTGGGAGGCTTTTATTTTTCATTTTTTTACTGATTTTCACTAAAATTGATAGAAATTTAAAGAAAATTTCTGTATAATTAAAAATAAAAAAAAGTTGAGCTTATATAAAATGGGGCGGGTGGGGATGAGAATCTATAAATTAATTTGATATGGCCTTAGATTTGACAGTTTAATTACTGGTAGTCACACAGCTAAATAATTAATACTGATAAAACTTTATGCAACCAAAAACACATCACATCATAATATTTAAAATAGAAATGATTATATATGATGAAACAGGATATGAATTTTACTTTGAATCAAGGCACTACTAGCACTGTTCGACGAAATCATAATGAGTTGAAGAACAAATTCTTACAAGACAATTATATCAGAACACATTATTAATCATTTGTGAAAAATTTACAACAAAATTATTCCTCAATGGATTTTGCAAACTTTGTCCAAAATTTACCACCAATGATTGTAATAAGTTGTTCTGAAATATTTTTCATTCCTCATGTAAGAATTAGTTTCTTGGTACATATACAACACAACATTTTTTTCAAAAAGCAATTGTGTATGGAATCCAGTTTGGGTGACTTGTGTTTGCATGCAAACATATCATCACTCGTTATTATTCCGATTTCTTTCTTTCTTCTCGTCTCCATGAACTTGTCCGAACCAGATTCCGATTTCTTTCTTTCTTCTCGTCTCCATGAACTTGTCCGAACCAGATCTCAGAGACCATTACACCTAGAACATCCAAACTTTGTAGGATGTTGGCCCCATGTATTTAGTTGTGCCTGAGCCAAAAATTTTTCCAAAGAGGGTTCATCAAAGGTACATTTGGGGGTTCAAAAAGGGGTGGGGTCGCCAATGTTAATCCTATGGGAAAATGAAATTTCGGACTTTTTCAACTTATTTCTCACAGTATCTCAAAAAGTTTTAATACTAGCTACATGAAACTTCATAGGAAAGGTGTTTGTAATGTAAGAAAGGGTACTACAGCATTGGAAATTTCTAAATAATTTCGGTTGTCATGGAAACCAAACCAAATAATGGAAATTTTGAGAAAATAGTAGTTTTTGCTAATGATTATATTTTGATTACAGCAATACATATTAAATATGTTATAAGGGGAACCCCTACCCAGTTCTATGGAAGGAGGTCTGAAATTGGCTTATATGGACAAAAGAGCATTTGGTTGCCATGGAAACAAAATCAGAAACTTTTTTGGGGAAAATCCGGTTTTCTGATTACAAGAAGGAATTTTGAGAAATATGCATTACATAGGTTATAAGGGAAACCCTTGCCCAAATTTTTTTGGGGGAAGGGTCTGAAATTGTGCGTAATGACAAAAAAGCATTTTTGTTGCCATGGAAACAAAACCAGAAGCTTATCTTTTCGGAAAAAATTGGGATTTCTAATAAAAAAAGAACGAATTTTGAGAAATATGTATTACATAGGTTTTAAGGGGAACCCGTGCCCAAATTTTGTTTGGAAAGAGATCTAAAATGGGATAGAATGGACAAAGAGCATTTGGTTGCCATGGAAACAAAACCAGAGATTTATTTTTTTTAAAATCAAGTTTTTTTATAAAAAAGAAGGAATTTTGAGAAATATGTATCACAATGGTATTAAGGGGAACCCCTGCCCAAATTTGTTTTGGGAAAGTGTCTGAAATTATGTGAAATGGACAAAAGAGCATTTGGTTGCCATGGAAACAAAACCAGAATCTTATTTTTTTGAAAAATTAGGTTTTCTGATAAAAAAGAAGGAATTCTGAGAAATATGTATTACATAGTTTATTAGGGGAACCCCTGCCCAATTTTTTGGGGGGTAAAGTGTCTGAAACTATGTGTAATGACAAAAGAGCATTTGGTTGCCATGGAAGCAAAACCAGAACCTTATTTTTTGGAAAAATCAGGTTTTCTGATAAAAAAGAAGGAACTTTGAGAAATATGTATTACATAGCTTATAAGGGGAACACCTGCCCAATTTTTTTTTGAAAGGGTCTGAAATTGAAAGTTATGGTCAAAAGAGCATTTGGTTGCCATGGAAACAAAACCAGAAGCTTTTTTTCAATCTGGTTTTTTGATAGAAAATAAGGAATTTTGAGAAATATGTATAACAAAGGTATTCAGGGGAACCCCTGCCCAAATTTTTGCGAGAAATGGTCTGAAATTGTGTTAAATAACAAAAGAGCATTTGGGTGCCATAGAAACAAAACCAAAACCTTATTTTTTTTTTTGGAAAAATTTGGGTTGTCTGATTAAAAAAGAAGGAATTTTGAGAAATGTATATTACATAGGTTATAAGGGGAACCCTTTCCAAAATTTTCTTTGGAAAGAGGTCTGAAATTGGGTGTGATGGACAAAGAGCATTTGGTTGCCATAGATACAAAGCAAGATTAAAATGTTTTGAAAAATCTGGTTTTCTGATAAAAAAGAAGGAATTTTGAGAAATATGTATTACAAAGGTTATTAGGGGAACCCCTGCCCAAATTTTCTTTGGCCAGAGGTCTGAAATAGGGTGTAAAGTACAAATAGCATTTGGTTGCCATAGAAACAAAACCAATTATTTTCTTTTCTTTTAAATTAGGTTATTTGATAAAAAAGAAGGAATTTTGAGAAATATGTATTACATAGCTTAAAAGGGGAACCCCTGCCCATTTATTTATTTATTTATTTTTATTTTTTTTTTTTTTTTTTTGAAAGGGTTCGAAATTGGATGTTATGGTCAAAATAGCATTTGATTCATGGAAACAAAACCAGAAACTTACTTTTTTGAAAAATCTGATAAAAAAAGAAGGAATTTTGAGAAATATGTATTACATAGGTATTAAGGGGAACCCCTGCCCATTTTTATACCCCCGCCTTAAAAGGTGGGGTATATAGGATTCCTCTTGTCCGTCCGTCCGTCCGTCTGCCCGTCCGTCCGTTCGTCTTTCCGTCCGTCCGTCCGTCACACGTTCGTTTCCGGATGATAACTTGAGTTTGCTTTGAAGGAAAGTTTTAATATTTTGGGATTATGTTTCTATTAATAAAATATAGGTCAAGTTCGATTTTGACCGTGATCGGATTTTGCGTTCTAGAGTAATTGCCCTTGATTTAGGCAAAATCTGTAAATTTTATGGTTTCCGGATTATAACTTGAGTTTGCTTTAAAGGAAAGTTTTAATATTTTTTTATTATGTTTGTATTTATAAAATACAGGTCAAGTTCGATTTTGACCATGATCGAATTTTGCGTTCAAGAGTTATTGCCCTTGATTTAGGCAAAATCTGTAAATTTTATGGTTTCCGGATGATAACTTGAGTTTGCTCCGAAGGAAAGTTTTGATATTTTGGGATTATTTTTCTATTCATAAAATACAGGTCAAGTTCGATTTTGATTGTGATTGGACTTTGCGTTCTAGATTTATTGCCCTTGATTTCGGCAAAATCTGTAAATTTTATTGTTTCCGGATGATAACTTGAGTTTGCTTTGAAGGAAAGTTTTAATATTTTGGGATTATGTTTCTATTTATAAAAAAAACAGGTCAAGTTTGATTTTGGCCGTGATCGAATTTTGCGTTCCAGAGTAATTGCCCTTGATTTAGACAAAATCTGTAAATTTTATGATTTCCGGATGGTAACTTGAGTTTGCCTTGAAGGAAAATTTTAATATTTTGGGAACATGTTTCTATTCATAAAATACAGTTCAAGTTTGATTTTTACCGTGATCAAATTTTGAATTCCAGAGTTATTGCTCTTGATTTAGGCAAAATCTGTAAATTTTTATGATTTCCGGGTGATAACTTGAGTTTGCTTTGAAGGAAAATTCTAATATTTTGGGATTATTCCTGCAACTACTAGGATTGCCTATGGGCGGGGGTATCTTTTGTGATCAGCAGATCACCTTTTTCTAGTTTTTTTAGGGGGAGAAGGGTCTGAAATAATGCATAATGACAAAAGAGCATTTGGTTGCCATGGAAACAAAACCAGAACTTTAGTTTTTTTTAAATTTGGTTTTCTGATAAAAAAGAAAGAATTTTGAGAAATATGTATTACATAATTATTAAGGGGAACCCCTGCCCAAATTTTTTTCCGGAGGGAGTCTCATAATGCTTGAAATCGGATATGGGAGTTCGTTTGGGAGACTTTTGTGTTTCGCTTGCGAAAATAGTTATCGCTTGTTTTTCTTCTATCCTTCTATATTCCGGTCCCAATGAAATTGTCCGGACAATACCACCTAGAGCTTTGAAACTTTGTAGGATGTTAGCCCCATATATGTAGATGTACAGTCAGGAAAAAAAATTCAGGAGAGTTCATTTAGGGTACATTTGGGGAGCTCAAAAAGGGGTGGGGATTGTCCAATGTAAACCCAATCGGAGAATGAAATTTTGAATGTTTTGTACCATATTTCCCGTTGTATCTCAAAAACCTTTCATACTAGCTCTATATAACTTCATAGGATAGGCGTATGTCATGTAGGAAAGAGTTCCATGGTATTGGAAATTTAAAAAAAAACAACCGTTGCTTTGGAAACCATATGAAAAGATGGAAATTTTGGAGAAAATAGTAGTTTTTGTTGATAATAGTATTTTGATTACAGCAATATGTATTACTTAGATTATAAGGGGAACCCCTGTCCAAATTTTATTTGGAAGGAAGTTACAAATTGATTGTAATGGATGGGATTATTTCAAAATAACTATGGTTGCCATGGAAACTATGCAAAAGATAAAATTTTGAGAAAATTGTAATTACTGTTAATAAATGCTAATTGTTGTATTTTTATTACAGATACATGTATATGTACTAGTATTACTTAGGTAATAAGGGGAACCCCTGCCCAAATTTTATTTTGAAACAAAGTTTGATGTTGGATGCAATTTAATTTTGAGAAAAAGTTTTTTTTCTACATGTATAAACTAATTTATAAGGGGAACCCCAGCCCAATTTTTTTTTCCAGAGGGAGTAGGCTATGGGATTTCGTTTGACTTTTGTGTTCCGCTTGCAAACACAGTTATTACTTGTCTTTCCTCTTTATTCTCGTCCGGATGAAGTTGTCCGAAACGGATCTCAGAGACCATTAGACCTACAACTTTGAAACTTTGTGGGAAGTTAGCCCCATATATCTAGTTGTGCAAGAGACAAAAAAATAAAAAGGGGGTTCATTAAGGGTACATTTGGGGATATTTTTCACCACTGTATCTCAAAAACATTTAATGCTAGCTCCATGAAACTTCACAGGAAAGATGTTTGTAATGTAAGGAAGGGTTCTACAGCATTTGAAATTTCAAAATAATTTCTGTTGTCATGGAAACAAAACAAAAAATTGAAATTTTGAGAAAATAGTAGTTTATGCCAATGATTATATTTTGAATAAAGCAATGCATATCACATATGTTATAAGGGGAACCCCTGCCCAATTTTTTTTGGAAAGAAGTCTGAAATTGACTTTAACGGACAAAAGAGCATTTGGTTGCCATGGAAATAACCCAAAACTTATTTTTTTAAAATCAGGTTTATGATAAAAAAGAGGAATTTTGAGAAATATGTATTACATAGGTTATAAGGGGAACCCATGCCAAAGTTTTCTGTGAAAAGAGGTCCGAAATTGGGTGTAATGGACAAGAGAACATTTGGTTGCCATGGCAACAAAACCACACACTTATTTTTTTTTATTTTTTTTTTCTTCATTCATTTCTATTTTTATTTTAAATCAGGTTTTCTGATAAAAAAAGAAGAAATTTTGAAAATATGTATTACATGGCTTAAAAGGGGAACCCCTGCCCAATTTTTTTATTTTATTATTATTATTATTTTTTGAAAGGATCTGCAATAGGGTGTAATGGACAAAAGAGCATTTGGTTGCCATGGAAACAAAACCAGAAAATTATTTTTTTTTAAAAATCAGGTTTTATGATAAAAAGAAGGAATTTCGAGAAATATATATTACATAGCCGAGAAGGGGAACTCCTGTCCAATTTTTTTTTTTGGAAAGAGGTCTGAAATTGGGTGTAATGGACAAAAAGAGCACTTGTTTGTCATGGAAACAAACAATAAATGTATTTTTTTTGTAGAAAAAATGAAATTTCTGATTTAAAAATGAAATTTTGAGAAATATGTATTACATAGGTTATAAGGGGAACCCCTGCCCAATTATTTTTGGAAAGAAGTCTGAAATTTTGCTTTAACGGACAAAAGACCATTTGGTTGCCATATAACTGAAACGAAAAACTTATTTTTTTTATCAGGTTATTTGATAAAAGAAGGAATTTTGAGAAATATGTATTACATAGCTTATAAGGGGAACTCCTGTCCCAATTTTTTTGGAAAGGGTCAGAAATTGGGTGTAATTGACAAAAGAAGATGGGGATGTAACAAAAAAAATTCACAAGATTGGACCCTAATAGATATCTCGCCCGTCCCTGTTTGGTCGCTAGAATAGTCATGTACTATTTAAGAGCAACCTAAAAGCTTAATATCATTACTCCACCACTTACAGTAATTGAGAAACTGTTCAAATCAGAAAAACTTAACTATGTTCATTAGACCATGAAATTGAGGTCAAAGTCAAAAGCCATATGGCAGACTGACATGTACTAACCAAGACCAACCTCTATGCCAAATATCATTGACCTATAGCTTGTAGTTATTGAGAAACAGACTTAAGCAAAAAAACTTAACCTGGTCACTGGACCGTGAAATTGAAGTCAAGGTCAAAAGCCATATGGCAGACTAACATGTACTTACCAAGTCCAAGCTATATACCAAATACAGCTGACCAAATATCATTGACCTATATCTTGTAGTTATTGAGAAACAGACTTACGCAAAAAAACGTAACCTGGTCACTGGACCGTGAAATTGAGGTCAATGTCAAAAGCCATATGGCAGACTGATATGTACTAATCAAGACCAAGCTATATACCAAATATCATTGACCTATACTGTGTAGTTATTGAGAAACAGACTTAAGCAAAAAAACGTAACCTGGTCACTGGACCGTGAAATTGAGGTCAAGGTCAAAAGCCATATGGCAGACTTACATGTACTAACCAAGACCAAGCTATATACCAAATATCATTAACCTATACCTTGTAGGTATTGAGAAACAGACTTAAGCAAAAAAACTTAACCTGGTCACTGGACCGTGAAATTTAGGTCAAGGTCAAAAGCCATATGGCAGACTGACATGCACTAACCAAGACCAAGTTATAAACCACATATCATTGACCTATACCTTCTAGTTAATGAGAAACAGACTTAAGCAAAAAAACTTAACCTGATCACTGCCCGTGAAATTGAGGTCAAAGTCAAAAGCCATATGGCAGACTGACATGTACTAACCAAGACCAAGCTATATACCAAATATCATTGACCTATACCTTGTAGTTATTGAGAAACAGACTTAAGCAAAAAACTTAACCTGGTCACTGGATCGCGAAATATAGGTCAAGGTCACATGATTTTGTGTCCGCCAGATAGGGTTCGCCGTAAGCTACCTATGGACCAATGTAAAGGTCCTACAACAAAGGGTTCGATGAAAAAACTTGAGTTTACGCCGTCGCCGCCGCCGCCGTCGCCGTCATTCTTTGCACACCTATGTCTCGCTTTCCGCGACTTTCGTCGCGGGCGAGACAAAAATGGCCAACATTTCCAAGATGGCCGCCAAAATACGTAAAAATTTCAACTTCAACCGATTTCAACGAAAATTGATTTCTAGGTAGATTTTGACGCTGCGAACAAGATGGAATCATCGAATTGGCTGCCAGAGGCCACATCAGCTATTGCTTGCAATTGCAAATCTAGTTATGTCGCCCCAGACGTAGTTGGGACGACAAATTGCTTTTGGTCTGTTTCTTTATTAAGTCTCCCAAACGTAGTTTGGGGAGACTTATTGTTTTACTACCGTTTCTCATTATTATTATTC